>PVIU01029139.1:0-17993 GCA_004026605.1 Ondatra zibethicus
TTTTTTTTCTTGAATATACTATTTCTTATTAGCCAATTATAAATAAGAATTAAAATTCCGGGTCTAAGCAATGTGGTATCACATTGTAAGACAAAGAAAACCTTCGCCTAAAACTATTTCCATCTCACGTATTTCTCTGGTCGTTTCTTAATTTCAGACAGATTGTGTTTTCTATTCAGAAACTTAGAGTCTTCTGGAATTTTAGCACAGAACGTGTCACCATTTATATTTTCAAGATTGTCAGAACTGTTGAGATGGTGCACCAGGTAAAAACAGTTGCTGACAAGCCTAAATGAGTTTGATCCCGGGATCTGCATGGTAGAAGGTGAAAACTAATTCCTATAAATCGTTCTCTGACCACCACACACAACAGTGGGCCTGTCCTGTACCAATAAATTAAATTAAATTAATTAACCAATAGAATACATTTTTTAAAACCTTTGAGACTCTCAAGGAAAAATTCTTGGCCTCTGAAAGCCAGAAAATGGCCCCAGTGGGATCTCCCAGGTTCAGTTCCTTCTTCTAGGGAGCTTAGGAATTATTATATCTAAAGACTTTGCTGGTGGGTCTGGGCTTGTAATTAAGATCTAAATATAGCCCCATGTTCTTTCTGCAACTAAATTTCTTACCTGGACAAATGACCCATTTATGATAGCTCATAAAATACCATAGATGAGTCATTACATACTTAAAATCTCTCCAATAAAATGTACCCAAAGATGGCTATAACATCTACATTGCTAATAATTTTCCAAGAATATTGCTTAACATAAATAACAGAAATAGAGGATATTATCATTCAAGGAAAAAATAAATAGAATAAAGCCCTATAATTATAAATAAATACACTTTCTTATTTCCAATTTATGAACATATTTGCATTTTTTTCTTCTGTCATTTCTATTTCAAGATGAGAATGGCAGAGCCACCATCTCATCAGCATAATTTGGGTCTTTCAAGCTTCTGCAATCATTGCCCAATGCAAAATATCATGGTATTTCTTTAGATACAAATCTTTAGTGTGCATATATGTATATATATTACATGGAATATTTGTATGTATATGCATATATATGTATATATGACATGAAAGGGGATTATTTGGGAAGAAGAATAAGAACAGCAAGAAGAGATGGAGAACTAGAGGGGTAATAAAGGGAGCCAGTATCAAAATATATTATGTATGTACATATTTGTATGTATAAGTATATATTTAAAAACAGTATCTATATTTATACATTCAAAAATTACATATATGAAAATGTCATAGTAAAGACCACCATTATACAAATAATGTATCCTAAAAGTAAAAACAAGAAGTTTTGTTTTTTTATTTTTTGGCAAATGTTGATGAATATCCAAGGGGAATGAAACCCCGCCTGAGAATGCAGTTTTGAGAGCACCAGCGTGGCCTGACTAACGAATACACCATATCTGAAGGCAGCAGAGACTCATCTTTGCCCCCTAACTGACTCTTTAAGCTGCTGACTTGCAGTTGAGGTGTTTATAAGGACAGTCTAGCGTACCTTGTTAGGGTTGAACTTGTCCTAGTGAATCAAAACAAGGAAAGTCTGGAAGTGACTGCAGAAAGAAGAGGAAATGGGGATTTCACCCAGTTAAACACAGCACCAAAGAGAAAGCGGCCTGGAACTGGAGAGGAAATTAAACAGAGCCCGTGACTTCCAAGAAGCTTTAATCAGTTTCTTTTAAAAGTGTAAATCAACTGGTGATTATAATAATGAACACATTCTTGGAAGCCTGTCAGACCACTGAATCCCAGTCTTTAGCATAGAAATGGCTCTCAGGAAACCATTTATAGAGAGCCTTCCTCTAAACCTAAGAAAGTCTACTTGGAATTCTGGCAAGAAGAACCTTCTCAGCTTCTGTCTTCACTCTCAAGCAAAAGTACCAAAAGATACAACTTTCTCATTGTTAACATATTTACATGTCTACATGTGTGCACACATGTGCTTCTTCCCAGACAATTGGCCTAAGCTAAAGAGTATCCCTAATGTAGAAACTAGAATCCCTGTTGGGCATCTTGATCAAGCCTTACTTGAAGTCACACATATCACTGGATTTTTGAGGCAGGTGTCTCTCCTTGGGATAATCTTAGTAATTTTCAATACAAGAATCTATACTGACATGAAAATTCATGGAGTAGAAGAACCAACCTTGCATAAGAATTTGCTTTGCTGACTCCTGCCATTCACAGTTTAAGCCCAGGAGCACCATCATTGCAGAACAGCTCAGTCATCTGGGGAACTTCTCAGTGCAGTTTGCAGAAATGCACACTGGCTCTATCTCTACACTGTAGATGTGGCATGGAGAAGTAATCAACAGTCAAATATGTCTCACTGGCAACAGCTATGAGGCAACAGTGCCGATGGCGTTACCATGTCGTATGAGTGGAAGGACACAGGAAGAGAGGAGCGTGTCTTTAAATATGGTGTTATCATGACAAATCCCCAGTCATGATAAGGAGAAAACCACAGATTTCACCACCTGACTTATTCCTTATTGATCCCTAATTTCTGCTAGGCTTTCAAGGATTTGCTATTCCAGGTATTGATGTTCTGGATGGGACTATAGTCCCTTCCTTCTTTGCACTAGCTGGAAAGAATGCAGTGCTGCATGGAGAATGAGCTCAGGGCGCATTTGTCTTCTGTCACTTGCTACAGTAAACATCTGCAGTTGTTAACGTTAGTGTCATATAGAAAATATGCAATCTTCACCTCCCAGCTTCACTTAAACAATTTGTGCTTTAGCGAATCACCCAGGTCTGTATATATGCTGAAGTTTGAGGAGTACTGGGCTCTGCTCTTTTCTTTATCTTTAAATCTCCATCCCTGGAGGAGACAAATAAACCTATGGTGAGCCTGATGGTGCCTGGGATAATTAGAACAAAGAACTGTTGGGGGTAGCTGCAACTTTGGGTATATATACTTCTAACAGAACATTGAAACTAAATTTAAGGTGATGTGAAGTGTGGCCAAGGAGGTCACCTATTGCTTTCGTAGCTGGTTTGTGAGTTAAATAGCCCATGAGGCAATGTTGGCTTAGAAAAGAACACATTTGATAGGATGGGGACCCTAGATAGCTTTTAGAAATTTGTAGAAAAAAAATTACTTGTGTAAATGTGTTTGATACTTGGCCACATATTTGTCACTGAAAGCCTTCTGCAGGGTATGGCCTCAAGATCAGTAAGCAGTATCCATTGCTCATTAAATCACCATTTTTCTTCTTGAAGGGTATAACAAATTTCAGAGAAAAAGAGGAAACTGAGAAACAAAGCAAAAGGAAGAGGTATAGGTAGTCCTACTGTGATAAATTTCCTAAGCTAGTTTCAACTTGCTATGGATGTGCTTTATTTTTCTTGCCCTTAATTAATATGCAATTGTGATATTTCTATTAAAAATAAAATTCTATTCTTTGTTACATTACACTTCCAGCAGAATAAAAGTCTAGCAGAACTAGTGGTGGCTTAAAGTGTTTACCTGTCAATAAGGAATTTTCCAACCCTCCATCCTTCTCTTTCTACTGACCATCAAGATAACACATGACTTCATCACATTTCCAACCAGAATTATAATCTGGTATAAACACAGCTCAGTTTATTCCCTAGGAATGGGAAAGAGCTTATCCTTACCTCTTTCTTAGTGAGTTCCTGGCATGCCAGCTTCTTCAACACTGGGCCTGTTTATGTCCCTATGTAAGTGCCCTTATCAACCTTCAGGACATCGTGAAGGGCCAGCTTCATGCTCCCTTTTATTTGGTTCTTGGTTGATGCTGGCTGTAGTCCTACAGTGATCACTAAGAACATGTAGGAAGAAGCCACATCTTTCGTCCTGAGCAGGCAGATCCCTTTCACAAGCTGACTGGACCTCATAGTGTTCTTTTTTCCTCGTTTTCATAATAGATTCTAGTTGATCAAACTCTTACAGCAACTGACGGCCCACAAAGTACAGCCATGCTTAGGGGTCGGGATAGCAATTCTTGAACTTGAAAAATATGACGATGACGATCAATTTCCTTTTCCTCTTCCTTTCTTGCTTTCCTTTATATGAGCGTTCCTACAGAGTGCGTCTTTTAGACATCTCTTTCTTAGTCATTATCCCCTAATTAATTCCCTTGTTAAATATAAAGTGTGCATTAGCCTTGACTAATGTCTTCCTTTGTGTCTAAGGAAAGGAGGAACTTATTACCTTTACATATTGACTCAAGCTGCGTGATCACAACTCGCTTGCTTAAAGCCCTCTTCACAAGCCATGCGGAAGTTGCGGCCGAAGCGACTGCCAGGCGTCTCACCTGCTCCTCGTCAGTGTGCTGTGGAATCAGGTGTTTGCACATCTAATTGGCTGGAGAATTGGCTGCGTGTGCATGGAAATCCATCTCTTGCTTTACGCAATGTTTTCCTGTTCACACCACGGCACTGCGGAGGGGCTGAAGTAGAATTGCCCAATTTGTGGAGGGAACATGCTGACATTTTAAGGGACAGAAGAGAGGTGTCAACAATCTGCAGGCACAGAATCTGCGTATGTGTTGGCAAACTGGCAATCTGCTCCTCCCCAGTTATGTGGTTCCCGTGGTGAGGAATTAGTAACACCGAAGAGGATTTCAGCTCCTCCCAGGGGGACCCGGCCTAAGATGCAATTATATGATGCCTCAGTGAGGGGGAGAGGGGCCCATTAGAGCCTGTCTCCCAAAGTGGGGCCCTGGGAGCTAGCAGTGGCCCTGTGTCCCACTCTAGACCCTCTGGACTATAGTCTCCCGTTTAGGCCTCTTGGTGATTTGTGTTCAGGTAAAAATCTGGTAGAACTGCTGTGGCAATGCATGGCTGAATTGTATCACTCATAATGCCAATGCAGGAGGATTACAAATTTAAGTCCAGCCTGGACTGCATATTATGACTCTGTCTCTAAACCATATCAACAACGACAATTTAAAAAAAAAAAAAAAACACAGCAAAATATCCTGGGAAATAGTGGCTGAAAATGTTTCCACATCTCAGGGACAGTATCAAAGAATTCTTCTATCTAACCAGCCCTTTCTCAAGGCCCCAGCCTGCCCAGCTTGGCCCCTTCTCCCTTCATCCTTTGGTTTTAGTCTTTCTATTCTACAACACCCTGTGCTTAGATTTTGAGCCAGAGGGTCAGTGAATGTGTCTGAGGTTTTCTCCTTAGCTGCTGTGGGCTTCTGGGGAGAGTACTCACCTCTTCTGGGATTAATGATATTAACAATGCCCATTAAGTCTCGCTTGCTTCCTTGTTTTGTGTAGTTTTTCGAATGAGAGAGACCAAGCCCCACATGTATTATTCCAGGCAGCAACGCTATAATGGAATAAACTGGGGACATCCTACAGAAAAGACTCTTTCAGCTCACAGTTTTTCGGAAGCTGGAGAATGTAGCCGTGGCACCTGCCAGGTGTTAGTGCGGAGCCTCTTGTTTCATCACAACATAAGATAGCATCAGGATCAAAGGTCAGAGGGTGAAATCACATGGTAAGAGAGGGAGCTGGAGATATGCAGCAACCAGGTTTATTGTTCTTCCAATAGCAAGGACTCAAGGGAATGAGCCTGGTCGTGAAATAATTTTTTTAATCCCAGTGATTTAATAGCCTTCTACTAGAGTCCTCCTTTTAAATGTTCCTTGGCTTCTCATCATAGCCACAATGATCACCAAGTTTTTACCACATAAACTTTGGAAGACACACTGAAACCACAGCTAAACCATCATGCCATTTTTCTGAGAAATATAAACAATATTTGGTTGGCAGTCATGGGTTTTGTGATTTTGTTTTGTTTTGTTTTCTGGAATTTAACTTACTAATTACTAATAAAGAGAATCTCTTCCAGGTTATTTCATGGTAAAAGTACTGTCAGCCACAGAGGTAAATAACATTAACAAATGCCTTGGGCTAGTTTCCCAGAAGCAGACCATTTTGAAAAGGTGTTAGAGGAAAGGGATACAGTAGGAAATAGTTCCTGGAGTGGGGACTGAGTGTGAAAAGGATGGTAGAAATCAGAAAAAAAAATCCCAAGCAGTGTCCAGCCATTACTGGCACCCTCTGAACAATACAGGTGATACTTAGCATTCTCCCCATAAAGAAAGGGGTCCATCCAGAAGTGTATACATGGCCTCCCATGAGTCAGTGACCAATAGTTACTAACTACTGCTTCTAGATGGAGGAGGGAAATTTGATTTTGAGACAACTTGCTCCTTGTATGCACTGGAAAATGGATGCTAGTGTGCTGGGTGTGTCCTCTGCAAACTTTGAGCTGTATACATAGAGGTATGGGGATGATGAAGCCTGATAGTCCAGAGCCAGAGAGGCGGCTCAACTGTTCTAGTGCCTGGTGTGCCAGCATGGAGACCCGAGTTCAGATCCCAGAACCCACATGGAGGCACAGTGTCTGTAATGTCATTGCCAGACATGGCATGACAAGGGTTGATAAAGGGGATAACTGAGACCTGGGGCCTGCCAGTCTATCTTAATTTATAAGCTCTAGGTTCAGTAAGAAACACAGCCTCACTTTGACGTCTAACCGCCACAGATGCCCTCATAGGAGAGGGAACACACCCATATGCATGTTCAGAAAACACATATGAACAATGAGGTACTGATTGTATCTTTTATGGCTACACTAAGGATAATTCCAAGATCCTAGCACAAGAACTCCTGCACAATGGCCTGTGTTCTTACAGCCAGGACTCTTGATGTGTCTTTTAGTTTTTGCATGCACAGGACTCTTCTGGTCTTATACCTCTTCTTCAATCAGGAAATTGTTCTCTGAAGGCACAGTTAGGGATGGCAGAGGCTGAGAGCTCTGGCCTTTCAGCCTCAAGTGGGTAATTTACTTCTCAGGGGATCTAAAATGATTGACTCTTACCTCAATTTCCCCTGGGCACTGCACCAGCTTTACCAAAGGGCATCCCCAGCCATTCTTTACCCCTGGGGGCCAGAGTTATCAAATTCGCCTGATATATGTACTTAATCATGAGGAAAAGGGGGATCCGGACAGAGCCATAATTGGCCAAGGTCATTTGAAAGTCACCGTTTTGGGGGACATTCTGTTTCAGTAGGCACTTTCAGCATGAGGCACAGTTGATTTGCTGTTTGGGAGGGTTTGGTTTATCTGGGCTTGTTGCTTTCCCTTGCTATAGTGTGGAGTTTACAGAGTGAACATTATGGAACAGAGTGAACATTCTTTGCGGTTCAGCAGGTTTATGGAGACCCGTTCCCATTTTCACATATGCAGAGTTTTCAGTAAAGCATTTCTACCAGTCATATGAGCAAGCTCAAGCAGAAAGCAAGTTCTTCCCTTGGCTGGCTCCAATATTTTGCATCCTAATAAATTCATAGTGGAACAAATCCAGCTGTCTTCTTGCATAATATAAAGTTTGGAAGGGGACTGCTGCTACTCATGGCTACATAATAGTTTATTTTATGCTGCATGGAGTTGTATCATTACAAACATGAAGCAGCTGGCGATCAATGACTTTATGACAGCTATTTCAAAGGTATAATGAAGAAAACAAAAAGGAATCGAGTTATTGCTTATAATTATGGTGCCTAGATGAGCTCCCCCAGTGAACTCCAAATGACGGGCTGGCCCTTCCTGTGTGATCTTATCCACATTCTCCTATAAGTGACAGTGGCCTTCAAATTACTCAGCTGTGGAATGCAATGTGCACTATGTTGACATTTACATTTTAAAGAGTAGTTGTTTTTGTTGTTGTTTTTTAAGAGATAGCATCCTTTTAAGATAGTCATGTATGTGGCAGGAAGAAGTAGAATTGACTCAATTTTTAAATATATTTCAGGATGACAACAAATTTAAGGACTTTTGCAGTGTTTTCAAAATTGAAAATGTGATTTTTCTCTTCACCCAGTGGCTAAATGGCTTAATTTTATTGTTAGGAGTGGGCCCCCACCACAGCACAGTAAGCACTAAGAATATTTGTTGCTGGATTCTTTATTTTTTTATAGAAAAAATTATAACCTTCGTGCTCAGCAGTACAGAGAAGATAAATAATCCCGTGATATAGTCTCATATGCAGCCACTATAAACTTGAGCTAATTTAGCACACACTAAAATTCAAATGTCCTCAAGGCCTAGAATAGAAACATTGTAATCCAAGAACACAAAACATTATGTATATTTTAAATTGCATAAGAAAATACATGGGACTATGTTTGTGTATATCATACAAGAGAATAATTTATTCATTAATATTCTCAACAAATGTTTTTTTTTGAGTTCTAATCACTATATAACAATAAGCAAACTGGAGGACTTTATAAGATCTTACATCCTAAGCAATGAGTATGGGACTTGGAATAGAGAATTGAAGTTGGGAAGTCAATGAAAGCATTGAGTCCATGGTAACCGGAGTTTAAGGAGGTACACAGAAGGCTATGTAAAAGATAGTTATAGAGATATTTTATTTATGTTTTAATAAATAAAACTTTCCTAATGATCAGAAGGGCAAAGCCAAGTCACAAGAAGTTAGACAGTGGTGGCACACAGCTTTAATCCCAAGATTTGGGAGACAGAGGCACATGGATCTCTGTGAGTTTAAGATCACCCTGGGCTACACAAGATCAATGCAGAAACAAATCCAAGTGGTAGTGGCTCACATCTTTAATCCCAATCCTAGGGAGTCATATGCCTTTAACCCAAGCACTAGATGGAATATAAAATGGGAGGAGAGAGAGTCTCTGTCTGCTTAGCCTGCAGTTGCCCAACCTTAGTAGAAGTAAGACTTCTCAACTGGCTTGACTGCTTTGTTTTTCTGGTTTGTGGCTGAACCCAATTATCTGACTATGGGTTTTTATTATTCATGCTACAGATAGTGACTTAGGTGAGGGCAGGAAGAGCCTATGGGGTGGTGACATTTGACTAAAGATATAAGAGGAATGAGGAAGAAATCCATGGAGACATCTCAGAAGGAAGAGTCCCAGGCAGAAGAGACATCAAGGCCTACAGCACAGAAGCAAGATCATGCTTCGAGAAGTTGAAAATCAGAGGAAGAAATGGGGCTGAAATATCATGAGCAGTGGGAAAGCTGCAGTAAAGATGGATTAGAATGAGAATTTTGGCCTTCGTGCCATGATGAGTTTTTGCCTCTAGTGAAGGTAAGGTGGAGAGTGATTGGATGAAATAAGGAAAGAAAAGCACCTTGTGAATATAAATGAATCGGGTGGAAGGATGCCCACCATACTATTGGTAGTTATGGCTCAGAGGATTGCTAGTGTATTAAGAACAAGGCAGGGATATGACTGACAGACAAAGTATCTATTGTTCTATACCACACCTATATTGTTTGAACCTCATATTCATGTATTAAGTGTGTAATTAAGATATACTTTAACATAATATTTTTGTTTGTTTTTTGAGGTCTCATATATTATGATCCTTACCTAGTTCCTCTCCAGGTTTATCCTCTACACCCTGCTCCATCCCTCTCAATTTCATATATATATATAATCCATGTATGTATGTATGCATGCATGTGTGCAGGTATGTTTATATGTATTTAAATAATCCACTGAGTCTCATTTGACCTGCTCATATGCTCATGGTTGGGGTAGCCACTGGAGCATAGCAGACCTTCAGGGTTACATACTTAAAGAAAACACTCTCCTTCAGAAACTATCAATTAATAGTTCTTCAGTTAGCGGTATGTACTCATGATCCTCCCCTGCCTCCATACTAGTATGTTGATTGGCTTGATCTTCTGCATATCTTGTGCAAGCAACCACCACTGCTGTGGGTTCATGAAAGCAGTGGTCTAGTCATGTCCAGACCACTAGTCTCTGGCTTTTACAATCTTTCTACCTGCCCTTCCCAGAAGGTCCGTGAACCTTGGGTGAAGGGACATGATACAGAGGTCCTACTTGTGGCTGAGCAGTTCCTGACACTTACTCTCTGCACTTGAATTAGTTGTGAGTTTCCCCTACTGGTTAACCACTTCCCCTTGCAAAAAGAAGCTTCCCTGGTGAGGTCTGAGAGCTCCACTGATCTGTGAGTGTTGAGATGTAAATTTAGAGGACAGTGTGATACTAAGTCCATTTAGCAGAATAATAATAATAGATTAACCCCTAGCATTGTGAGCTTCCAGCAATGTTCCAGATTTATGGTACCAAGATAAAAAACCTTAAAGCCAGAAAAAGATAAAATTAGTTACTTTTCATACAAGACAATGAACAAACTCTTTAGTTTTCCTTACTAACAATTGGCCATTGTCCATCATAATTTGTTTCTCTGTTTATAAGCAGCAAACAATAGCTACTTTATCACAGTCCTTTCGTGAAATAAATCAGGTAGCATCCGTAGAGTTTTGACCTCAGTGCTCATCATTTTGCAGTGATTAGAGAAATTATGTTCATTATTATGGCCATGCTGCTACCTCCCAGCACAAACTGTAACCCTCATGATTCTTTGAAACATAACATTATACAATTGAATAACTTGATAGGACATTTTCTTCAACTCTTTGTTAAGATGGGGAAACTGAGGCATTTTATGGCCATGCCTCTGACTCAAGTAGCGAGTGGCCTTAGTCTCTGGTTCCTACTTTAAATTTCTCATCACTGTACCTGTATTTCCCTCGCCCAACTACTCACTTTCCATATGTTGGTTAACATAGTACTATAAGTGACAGCTTCAGCACTTTTGTTTTCCAAAGGAAATTAATATAATCACCTTATACAGGTATCCAGGATCCCTTGTTCCAGTACATTGTCACTACGCACAGTTTGGGTAGATGTCTAGCATTGCCACTGCTTCAGCAGTTTTGTGTGGCGAACCACTTCTCAACTCAATGACTTTCACCAGGGATCATTTCTTTCTCGCTCACATACTCAAAAGTTGGTTGTGGTTACAACTGAGCTAAAACTGAATTCTGTTATTCTTTTTGGTTTATTTCTCAGATCTCCTGGGCCAGCAAGAAGTATGTGTTTCACATGCCATAGTCTCCCTGAGTTTCCTCCAAGGGCAAGAATACAAAAGTTTAAACTCATATATCATGCCCAATTTTAGCATATGGCAAGTTAAGTCACAATACATAAATCGTAAATCCAATATTAGTGGAATGAGGAAAATCCTGTTGTCCTTGGCTTTGTTAAAACGTAAAACTGTAACAAATACCGTAGGCTACATGACTTAAACAACACATATTAGTTGTCACAGTTTTGGAGACTAGGACGTTGAACATCAAGGTGTCGATATCTTGGTGTCTAGGTGAGATTCTCTTTATTAGTACATAGCCTTATTCATTAACTTATTTTACTGGGCAGAAAGAGTTCATCCCTTCCATGTTCCTTCTCGGAAGGATAATTGTCCATTTATAAGGGTTTCACCCCTTGACCTAATCACCTCTCAAAGCTGCCAGTTTGAACTTCAAATTCTCTCACGGTACATTTAGATTTCAATAAATGAATTGGGAGTTGGCATAAACATTCAGACCTGACTGAGTACAACTCCAGTAGAGATAAACAATTACATGTTGCATGATTGAGATATCATAGGTAGGGTGCTAGTCAGTTTTGGTTATAGATGATACAGACAGCAATTTTCTTCTGTGTCTTCACATAGTAAAGGGCAAAACCAGCTATATCCATAGTGTCTAACAAGGGTACTTTTTTCACTCCTGGGGGCTCTGCATCATGATTTTGTTCACCCCCCCAAACATCAAGAGAGTAGGGTCCAGACTTGAGAGCATGAATTTGGAGGTGAGGGATGGGTAAGAACAAGCATTCCATCCATTGTGGAAGAACTGAGGAAATCATACTGTAAAGGGTGTGACTAGAAGGAAGGAAAAGACTTGGAAACAGCAATGAAGGTCATGCCGAGCCTATTACCATACATATAATGTATTTTAAATGGCAAGGTTCATGTGTTTGGCACTTCAAAATGTATTAATAATAGAGTTGGCCAAAAATATTCAGAGGGTATTTTAGAAGCTCCGAGGAAGCTTTAGTGGGTCACATGCCAAGCTGGATCGACACCATTCTTGTTATTACAGATAGAAATTCCAAAATACTCTGCTCCTAGATGAGGAAGCAATGCCACAACTAAGCATACAGAATTGTCCTCTGGATTCCACTGTGTTTAAGACACAGTTGTTCACATTCTAATTTCTTCAACAGCATTCCTCTTGTACTTTGGATCTTTTATAATAAGCAATAGTTGTTTAAAAAGTTTCTGTCTGTTCACATGAGTACTTGGTTGTCTGTCATTCCTTTTGGATTTACTAGACACCTGTAATTCCCTGACTTTTGGTTGACTAATCAAGGAGTGGTCCTTTGAGGAGCTATATCTGTCTCGATTTCTGTCTGGAAGCCTTTGCTGACACCACAGCATTAGCAAAGGGACTAGCTGCAAATATTAAAAGGAGTAGTAGAGGCTGGGAAGAAGCTAGAGCAGAGGGCTTGTTAGGTATTGAATGAGTACTGTTCTGGACAGGGCAGAAATAGTAGTTTGAAAAACTGCTATTACATGTAACAGAGTAAAGTAGTGGTTCAGAATTATTACTCTCTAAATATGAAGCAATTTTAAGAAATGATCATTTTCTCCTTTTTTAAAATAATGTTTAGCAGGTGTGCCCAGCAAGTGGTCCCAGGGTCACATGTTTCATAATTCTCAAACATGAACTTTGTAGATGACAGTACAATCCTGATATCAAAGGGTTGTCCATGCCCGCTATAGAGACCTGCCGTTGAGAATTATCTAAATAAATTAAACTTACCAATTTCATCAAAATTCTAAACGATAAGCAAGCACTATATTTTAACCTACAGAGCATTTTTTCTTAGTAGTACAGAGAGAAGCAAAGCAATGTTTCCCGCAAGTGACAGCTTCCCCAATTCAGCCCAATGTAATCCATAATTAAAAACAGTTAAACAGAAGGTGTATCATGTAGTGTTATTTGTTTGCAAATAATGAGAAATTTACCCAAACTTGAATGAACTATAAAATATGTGTGTTGGCTCAGAAATTGAAAGATCTCCAAGGTTGGGAACATTTTGTAGCTAATTTATACCAACTGGTCACTGATAGTAGAACAGCCACATCTGTTTATCCTCCTGGCTAAGCAGTGCCTGTGCTACTTCCTTAAGCCAGTGGACACCTTCCCTTGGAAATGAGACTGAGTCAGGACTGTCAAAATGCAAAGCTGCTGTCCAAGAGTGAATGGTTTGACCATGAATAAGTATGAGAGAAAAATTCTTTCCATTATTTTCAAGGATTAGTACTGGAAAATCAAAATCAAGCAAATCAAGTACTGAGTACAAGGGTTCTCGGGTAGCGAGCAGAAGTCTTGTCAGGGTCAAGTGAGGAGACTGAGTGCTCCTATTTTTGACCTTCAGTGTAGATAGAGACTGCTCGTTCATTTCCTGGCCTCCCAGACCTGAATAATAACACAGAAACTGTATTCATTATAACGCTATTTGGCCGATAGCTTAGACATATTTTTAGCTACCTCTTACATCTTAAATTAACCCATTTTTATTAATCTGCATGTCGCCACAAAGCTGTGGCCTACCAGTAAGGTTCTGGCTGGAGGCTAGTGTCTTTCTCCTTCAGCAGCCATGGTGTTCTCTGACTCTCTATGTCTTTGTTCCGGTTTCCTGCCTGACTTTACTCTGCTAAGCCATTGGCCAAAACAGCTTCTTTAATAACCAATGGTAATAAAACATATTATAGCCTACAGAGGAGAGTCCCATATCACTCCAGTTAGTGAGATAGAAGGTGACAAATTGGGGGCAAATGCAGTAGACCATGGGAGAGACATCTATCGACTGACCAATTCTGGTGCTTTAATAAGTGTGTGAAACCAACCTGTTGGATTACGGAAGTGATTTCAGTTGTTCTGATCCACAACTTCACAAAGGAAGGGTCCCCTCTCCTTGCCAAGTCAGTGGTTGATTGTTTTTCTCCCAAGGGAGCAAACATATTCAGGCTTGGGAAAACTTAGCTGAAAGGCAAATGTCATGACGAGATTTCTTTTTTTTTTTTTAATTTGCTTATTTTATATCCCTACCAAAGTTTCCCCTCCATTCTTTCCTCCCAGTTCCTCACCCCTACCTCTACTCTGCCCCTCATCACATCCACTCCTTCTCCATTTCTATTCAGAAAGGGGCAGGCCTCCCTATGGACAAACCATGGCACATCAAGTTGTAGTAAGATTAAGCACCTCCCCATGTATTAAGGTTGGGTACGGGACCCAGTAAGAGGAGTAGGGACCCAAAATCAGCATGAGTCAGAGACAGTCTCTGCTCCCATTGTTAGAAGTATCACAAGAAAACCAAGCTACATAAATGTCAAATATATGCATAGGGTCTAGATCAGTCCCATGTAGGTTTTAGTTGTTGGTTTAGTCTCTGTCAACCCCCTATGAGCCCAAGTTAATTGATTCTATTGGGTTCCTTGTGATGTCCTTGACCCTTCTGAGTCCTACAATCCTTCCTCCCTCTATCCAGTAGGATTCCCCAAGCTCAGCCTAATTTTTGGTTGTGAGTCTCTGCATCTGTTTCGACCAGCTGCTTGATGAAGCCTTTCTGATGACAATTGGGCCAAGGCACCAATCTATGAGTATAGCAGAATATCCTTAGACATCATTACCTTGACATTTCTTTTTCCTCCAGTTGTTCTATCCTAGGTCTCTGGGTCATCCAGCCTCTAGGTCATGGTGTTCCAGGCAGTGTCAAGGGTGGGCTCACTCTAATGGCATAGGTCTCAGGCTGGGTGAGTCATTGATTGTCCATTGCCACAATCTCTGTGTCACCCTTATGCTAGCACATACCACAAACCAGACAGACTGTAGGTCGAAGGTTACATGGCTGATGTTTGTGAGTGGACTTGAGGACTGGTGGGAATGGAAACATGAGGAATCAGGTAGAAGTGGAGTGGAGAGAAGAGTACAAATCAGATCTCTGAAGGCTCTGTGATCAGACCCTATCAGCACAGAGACCTTTATCTCTCAGAGTTTGCTGGTAGGAGATTCTAGAGGCTTACAAATTGGGCTGCTGATGTCATTTCTCAAATTCTATAAGTGACCACTGAGTTAAATGTGCTTCAAACAAACTGAAATAATTGGCCTGGGATACAATCTCACATCTCTCTATGAGAGAAGAGTTCTGAGGGAGGTGTGATATTAAATGCAACTTTGAAATGAAATAAAGACACCTTATACTTCTCAGTTCTGATGTCCACATTGAAAATTTATTATGGCAAAGAACACAGATCACATGTGTGCTACAATAATCCCTTTGCTGATCTTTCTCTCTCTCTCTGTGTCCCCTTCTCCATTTCCCCCTCCTTTCTCATCCCTCTCAATAAAGAGTGATTAATGGAGGGAATTTGGTTTAATGAATTATATTCAAAGTTATTTTCTGTAAAATAAATTTTGCATGCCATTGTATTTCCATCTTGGCTTCATCATTGCCTCTTGAGCTAACACAATAATATCACCCCATTACATCACCATTTCCCTTCACATTTAAGGCAACAATGTCATTTTCAGATGAAGTTATTTTTCCTTGTTAAAACAGACAAGGCATTTCATACATTTAGACCCAGCTGTGCAGTTGCATGATTGATTCCAAGAGAAGACTGGAGTTCAGGCAAATAAAAGTTGCCCCTCTCTGCTCAGTGCAGTCTTTCTTCCTCTAGATCTGGGGAAACGATTCAGGTAACTAAACTTGAGAGTGAAGTGGAGGGCAGTTAGTTCAGATGAATTCCCCAGGAAGCAGACTCTGAGATGTGCTGAGTGTGCCAGATGTCTGTTAGGAAATATTTCAGGATTGGCATCTGGGCAAGAGAGAGGAAAGAAGCTGCAGTAGACTAAAGGAGAAGATGAAGTGGGAATCAGGCCCAATGCCAGGCCCTGCTGACCCCATGCAAAGCTTGATGCAAGAAGGGCCCTTCATTATGACATCAAGGAAGGCAAGATGACCAGGCCTTTGTACAAGTCATCGATCTGTTACTGGTGTGGGCTGCTCCAGGCGGGTCAAGGTTCTGAATGAGATGTCATTCTGTAGCTGAGACAGTCCCTGAAAAATCTGTTCATGGAAGGCTGTCTTCTGAAAGCAGTGGTCCTCAGAGATGGCTGATTTGTCCCTTAAGGAACATTTAACCATGTAACCATTTACTGTCATGACTAGAAAAGAGTCCCTGGCATCTAGTGGGATGTGTCCAGGGATACTCCAAGTATGCACAGGACAGCCTCCAAGAAAAATATCAGCATATGATTCAAAACATCAATAGTGTTGCAGTAAGAACAATCTGTTCCGGTACAGTAAGTCCTTTGAAACATCCTGCTAGACATCACTGTGTCCTCTCTTGGAGTCATTGTTAATGGGGGTGTAGCTTCTTAGACAGCGTTGCTTTCTTTTTTCCTCTTACTATTCCAGTAAACATTTGGAGGCTTGCATCAAGGTTTCCTTTTGCTCATGAGGAAACTGACCCTCAGAAAACTTAAGTGAACTGCTCCAGTCATGAAGTGGAAGGACCGAGGGTGGGGTAGAAAGCACCTGCTTGTGGAAATAATTGTTGTGTCTCCTTTTCCCCTGAAAGTTCAGAACATACCACCTCCAAAACACCCCTTAGCTTATTGACTGTTCCAAGTTGGAAACACAAGAAAAGAGAGAGCATGAGAGCTAGTACTTTTAGTAAAAGAATATAAAATTAAGTGAGACAGCATAAAAACAAACAAATAGGAATAAGACAAAGCAAGCAAACTACCAGAAAAAAAATAGTCAAACAAAAAATGTGAGAAATATATATATATATATAGATGCAAAGACATACATATTCATACACAGAGAAATTAAGTAAAAAAAATCAGAAACCATCATATATACTCAAAGGACCTATAAGGAAAATAAAAAAGAAAAAAATAATGCTCAGTAAGGAATTATGAAACAAGAAACCTCCAAAAATATTACTGAGTAGATTTGATGTTGTCCATTTACTACCATTCATGGAATCTGTCTTAGTGTTGCAGGAGATTTGCATTGCTGTGAAGATGCACCATGACCACAAGAACTCTTAGAAAGAAAATCATTTAATTGGGGCTGGGTTACAGTTTCAGAGGTTTAGTCCATTATTAGTCATGGTAAGAACCATGACAGCATGCAGGCAGACATGTTGCTGGAGAAGAAGCTGAGAGTTCTTCATCTTGATTCCCCATGCATAGCTTATAAAAGCTCAAAGCCCACCCCCAAACTTTTGCCTTTTTGAGACAGGATTTCTCTTTGTAACCTTGACTTTCCTGAACCTCACTCTGTAGACCAGACTGGCCTTGAACTCACAGAGATCTACCTGCCTCTGCCTCCAGAGCTCTGGGATTAAAGGCGTGCACCCCCACTGCCCAGCTGTGGATTTGTTTTTGTTTTTGTTTTTTTTTTTTTTTGTGGTAGTCTCTTGTTGCCTGCAAAGAGAAGTCTCTTTGATGAGGGTGAGAGCCACTCTTATCTGTGTGTAAAAGTTAAGTTTCCAATGCAGTTAAGAATTATGCTGGTCTAGTAAAGTGGAAGGGGTAGGTTCTCCTCGAAGGTTCACGACCTTACTGCTTCTAGTTCGTTTGCTAAGTCATAAGTCTTTCATGGTGGAAGATCACAAAGATCAGAAAGACTTGAATAACTTACCCAGAATTATCCACACCTGGGTCACATTCCACAGCTAGAAAACCTCCTCAAAAGGAAAATGTACACCTGCATTTGTGCATTCATTTTCTTTTTTTTTTTTTTTGCTTTTTCATCTCCATACTTTCTTTTTTTTCCCATACGTTGTTTTGTTTTATTTTTTCCATTCAAGAACATAATTAAAGAAATAAATTTTTTTTCCTTTCTTCCCCTTCTCCCGGTCCCCTCCCACTACCCCCCCACCCCTCCTCCCTCCCCCTTCTTCCTTGAAAGAGGGCATGGTGCCCTGCCCTGTTGGAAGTCCAAGGCCCACCCCCATCCCTCCTGGCCTAGGAAGGAGTGC
>PVIU01029140.1:0-18018 GCA_004026605.1 Ondatra zibethicus
AAATAGTTCACCACAGGCAGAAATGAGGCAGGGACCAGTTCTCCAGCTTTCATGCCCTCAGGGTGGGCTCTCCCACACCTACACCATCATGGTCAGCTCTGCTGTGTTGCCCAGGTGAAGTACAGGGGCCCTTCTCCTGGGTGCTGCAGATGGTGTGGGGCAGGAACAGCTCTCCTAATCTTATGACCTCAGGGCCTATTTTCTCCCCTGGCACACAGGTGGGGAGGAAGGGGGCATCTCTTCTCCCATCCACACTACCATAGGGTCCACAAATCCTTTGTTATAGATGTGGGTTGGAATAATTTTATCCAGGAATACATTGAAATTTGTTGGTTGTTCATGATTGTCTTAAAAAACAAAAGGAAAGAAAAAAGAAAGAAAAGAGATATTTAATGAATTTGGTTTAAAATATTCTCTGTTATGAAATGAGTTATTTGCAATAAATAGAGTCTTTGTTTTAGGATAATTGATTTTAAGTCATTCTTTTAGAAAATAATTAGCTAGCAGCACCAGTTGCATCTTAATGTGTTATATTGTTTAGATGAATATAGACCTGAATAATTAGTTAGGCATTTTTCTTTCCCAGAAGGGATTCTTATATTAAGAAGTAGACAGGATAATAAAGTATGCCCTTTTCTGTCGTTTTGTTGATTACAAGTTTTAGTGTTATATCATTTAGTACTTTAAAAAATTTTTACAACTAAATATTTGCTTTCATACATTAATATAACTGGATAGGTAATTTTCTGTTTAAGGGTCAATATTTAGAAACTTTGTTTCCAGTCTTCTTGAGGTTTCTGTAATGAACTTCAACTGCTAGAGGGTTGTATGAGGGTTTTATGAGAAGATGTGAGTAAAAGTGCCTAGACTAAAGCCAAAAATATAGTCACTGTTGAACACAGGTGTACTGCTTTTATTACTACTGTACTGTATCACATTGTATCACATCACAGAATAAAAATCTGCTTCAGAAGTATAACTCAAAAGCTAATACCACTTACCCTCAGTATGAGCAGAAGATTGGCTTTAGGACACCCCTCTTTCTTGTATGGGTAGTGAAATTAAAGAATATTCAAGTATTTTACATAAAAACATAATGTTTGCATAGAGCTTACACCCTTCTTCCTATGTACTTCATTTCTGGTTCATTCAAAATACTTGATTCAGTTTGCATGCTGTGTAAATAATCATTGTATTGTTCAGGGAATAAAGAGAAAAATCAGTATATGTTTAGTACAGGCACAATTAAAAAATATTTGCAGTCATGGTTGGTTGAATCTACAGATGCATAGCTCATGCATACAGAGGTAATTGTATGTAACTTATATGACTAATAAAATGTTGGTTTGCTAAGGAAGCTAATATTTATTGTGTATAACAATCCATAGGTTTGTAGTATAGTTCTCATTTTATATATGAAACAAACAAGGCGTGTATAGTTAAAATAGTAAAATACTTGTCTCTGGTCACCACATTAATAAAAAATATTATGTGGGGGTCCATACCTTTATCTTTCTTACTGTTTATCTCCTTGTCTAGTTCTTGGAGACTCTACTACAAGTATCCCAGTTTAATTTTTAATTTTTTATTTTATTATTATTAATTTTTATAAAAGAAGCTGTTGTCTGTGAATATGTATGGTTGTGGAGATTGATGCCTTTGAAGGACTGCCTGTGTTTTGGAGGATTGCTTGTGCTTTGTCTGTATGTATGACTCTGTGAGAATATGTACATGTGGGTGCTTGTATCTAAATATTTCTAAGTCTCTATGTGAGTGCCCCAATGTGTGCTGTACATCTTTGTGTGTATCTGTCTCTTTAATAGGTATATTGTTTCTCTGTCTCTAAGGATATGCTTTTAGATCACTTGCTGTAGCACGATTATTAAAAACCTAGAGACAAATATTGGGGTTCAACCTGAAGGTCAGAAAAGCAAAATAGCCAGCCACTGGCTCTTACCTCAGTCTGAAATGACGATCCTGCCTCCTGGAATCTCAGAATGAGACTGTGTCTGAGAGCTGTCTCCTCTTATTTTATAGTCTTCTCTAGGGCTGGGATTAAAGGTAGGCACCACTACCACTGGGCTTGTATGGCAAACTAATGTGTCTACTGGGATTAAAGGTGTGTGTTACACTGCCCAGTCTGTAAAGCTGACCACTGGGGCTGTTTTACTCTCTGATGTTCAGGCAAGCTTTATTGATTAAAATACAAATGAAATATCATTACAACTTGTGTTCGTGTGTGTCTGGGTAGGGATGAAGGATGGAGTGAGTGATTGTATAGAATACTTTTGGGAGTTATAGAAGGCTGGTGACATTGATAGAAAGGATCATGTACAGAGACCCTGAAGACCTGCAGGTTGTGTAAATGTGAATATCAATCAGAAATTTGATTTAGTGTTAGAATGCTGACTGAAATATTGTCAGTGCAGTCAAAACAAATAAAAACAATAGGACACAGAAAAATGTAGAATGTGAACTCAGATAAATGTTTCTCTTTTCTAAAACTGAGGTCGAAAATGTGTTTTTAAAACTAAAAACTTGCTATTTAATACTTTTCAAAAGTGATTTTTTAGAAGGAAAAGATGATCTTTAGGCTAATAATGGTTCAGTATGGCCTAAATTTTGTCTTCTTTAAAATTTAGATCCATTACTATTTTTGTTCAGTGATTTAAATATGAATTGAGTTCCTTCCTATATTCCAGGCATGTGGTAGATGTTCAGGGATAAAATAAGTGAATGTAATGAGCTAACATTTCTTCTAGTGGAGATCACATTCTAGTAGGAGAAGTAATAAACATTGTAAAAAACCAGGATATGAAAGAAGGAATCAGGGGATCTTGCAGTGTAGTATTGTATACTTAGTATTTAAGAGGGTTGTCAAATGTATTTAGAAATTAATAATTATCTTTATACCTTGGCATCCTTAATACATTAATGAAGCTGTATTCTCATCAGTTGTATTGAAAGGAGATGATTTTTGCAGATTCTACAAGGTAGAGATGAAGTGAGAGCAGTTCTGCTTTATTTTATATAGTACTCATTTGTTATTTATCACTGTTGATTCCATTAGAAATAAATCCAGGTTCTGTAACTAATCCATTGGCCTTTGTAGCAAACCTGATTGATGCTTAGGGCATTTGTGCTAAAGGATCATTACTAAACTGTTGGATAACTAAACCTGAAACCATGTGCCTTAGTGAGTTTAAAGTTGAGTTTTTTATGGGGCTGGAGAGATGACTCAGTGTCTTAGAGCACTGACTGCTCTTCCGGAGGACCTGGGTTCAATTCCCAGCACCTACATGGCAGTTCACACCTGTCTGTCACTCTAGTTCCAGAGGCTCTGACACCTTCACACCGATGCACATAAAATGAATCTAAATAAAATATTTTTTTAAAAAAAGTTGAATTGTTTATGACCTTGAAGAATTGTGTAATGATTTCTATGTGTACAACTCTATGTGTGAATGTAAAAATAGTCTACATATATTTATTATGTTTTACTTATTAAGTATTCAAAAAGAATAAGATCTCACTATTAACGTAGGATTTTTGCTTTCCTGGAAGTATGACTTGTAGGAAGATGCTCTGTTTTTTTGTTTTGTTTTTGTTTTTGTTTTGTACAAATGGACTCTTCTATACATTTAGCATTCTTCTAGATACTAGGAATTTATCATTGAGCAAAATGGTCCCACTGTTCACTGAGCTTCCTACATTCATGTTGGGAAGATTCAGATAATAAGCAAGTAATGAGGAAAATACAAAGATGAAAAAATAATATAAAACCAGGGCAAGTTCAATGTGGAATACTTTTTGGTGAAGTTCCTCCTGGGAAATCAGGAGAGCCTCCATTGGCAGAGGAGAGTTAAAAGAGAACAATTCAGCAAGTAAGGGAGTATGTAACTGACTGTCTCAGGGAGAGCTTACTGTGGTTCTCCTGTTCCTCTTTCATTGCCAGTACTACTAGGCTAATTTACTTGGAGTTGGGGTAGAAAGCAGGATTACCACGTTAGAGTGTAGATTGCGTAGAACTTAGATATTTGAAAAGCCATATTATTTTTCTGGGTCAGATAGGAAGATTAGAAAGTTTAGGAATAGAGGATGAGATGATCTTGAGTTTTAAATAATCTGGTCAGTGTATTAAGCACAAGCACGAGAAGAGCAGAGCAAAGGCACAGACTAGTTGGGAGACTGTTCTAAGAAGTGCACAGAGATGGCGACTTGAGCCTGAGCATTAAAAAGTGGTTAGATTCTAGATGTTTAAGAAAAGCTGTCAGGATTGTCGGATTATCTATGGGACATGAATGAACAGTCAAAACTTTTGACTTTTTAGTAGTGGAAAAGACAGACTTGCTATTGAGGAGGAACATTGGATTTGGGTAGGGAAATCAGGTGTAAGTTAAGTCTTGTTTCAGGAAAGTTGGAGACATTGAGGGCTGCCCACTTACTCTTTGACCTTGGAGTCTGGGGTGCACCATTGTTGACTACTAAGCGAAGGTTTAAACCTGATGCAAAATAGAGTTTGATTTACTTGTTTATTTAAAATGGGTAATTATGCTTTCTGGTTTCAAGAATTATACTTTATGTATATTAATAAAAATTCCTTTCACTGTTTTAAGAATTTGATATGCTGTAAGGAAGAATGATGGAATGGTTAATATAATGGGCACTGTCTTAGCTCTTAGTTATGTGGCAAAACTGAAGAAACAGCAGAGAATCTAGGTCAGAGAACTACATAAATGACAGGAAAGATAGCTACATAAAATGACATAGATGAGAACTACATAAATGACAGCTCATAGCCATCAGGTATTTGGAGTTAATATTACTTTATTTTTACTACCACTGATTTTTTTAAAGGACTGAATTTATTCTGCTCTCCCCAGTTGTTCTAGAAAATGATGAGAAAATACCTTAATTGAAGTAACATGATTACTATGTGAAAAATAAATATTAATGATTTGTTTTTCTTAGTTTTCTTTAAAAAATGTGAATGGCGGTGTATTTTGTTAGTCACAAATTTATATTTGCTTACACTTTTCAACATTACAATTTTTTTTGCAAGAAACATGAAAAAAAGTAGTTTTGATGAAATTTGGTATCTTCAGGAAGGTTAGACACCTCTTATTTCAATTTGGCATAGTAACTTCATCTACTGCTAAGATGAAAGTAAGTTTTTCACTCATTTTTAAAAGTTAAGGGTATTTTTTTGAACTGACTATCCAATTTTAAAGAATATTCAATAGACTCTGTTAGATAGACATGGAAAATAGACTAAGATTACAAAAGATGTTACAAAAATGTAGCATTTTATTTTAGAACAAAAGAAATCCTAGGTAAATTTCTCCTGCTATGGTTAACATGAGATTGATGACTTGAAACTTCCTCTGTAGAAGCAAATGTCCTCTCTCTTGTAAGTAAGTTTGTTTACTTTGTGAGAAAAGATTTGACAAAAAATATTTTGATTAAAATTCTTGAAAAGTTGATTGAAACCTTTTCATTATTCTCTTTCTTGCACTTATTTATTTATCTATCTATTTACTTATTTATTTTGCTGGTGTGTGTCTTTAGATCCAAAGGCAGAAACCAGATTATATATCACAGTTAATGACTTTGAATTTCATGTCTACAATCGTTCGGATCTTTATGGACGTCTTCAAGAGTTGTTTGGTTTGGAACCAACTATAATTCTACCCAAGAAGGATGATGATAAGACACAGGAAAATGGAAGAACAAGAACTCAATCCAAAATTGAAAGGTTCAGTGTCAAACTTGAATTTTATTAATTTCCAATATTTAAACTATTTTTAGTAGAATATCATCAACAGTGTTCCCCTAAACAGAATCTTATCCCTTTGTTTTTTTGTTTTTGTTTTTTTTTTTTTACTATTTATTTATTTAACCTGCATGCCTGTGTGCTCACATACCAGAAGAGGGCACCAGATCTCATTATAGATGGTTATGAGCTACCATGTGGTTGCTGGGAATTGAACTCAGAACCTCTGTTAGAGCAGCCAGTGCTCCTAACCTCTGAGCCATCTCTCCAGCCCTTATCCCTTTGTTTTTACAGCTATATAATCTTTTAAAAATTAAAGTAATACAAGCTTAGTTTTTTATAAATGTTCCATCTCTTAACATATTAGTCCATTTTCATAGACTGTTATTAATTTGCCTTTAATCCTTTTAATATGTGTACATAAACACATACCATATTTATATGTTCAAAGTACACATGGAAGTATTGTGTTCTTTGTGTTTCTTAAAATTACATGTTGCCTCTAGTGTAACTTCTTTCTCTCTTCTGTTCTGTTCTGTTTTGATCTTTCTTGGTGCTAGGGATTGAACCCAGACCTTGTCCATTCTAAATGAGCACTCTATCACCAAGCTAATTCCCAACCCTGTAATCTGCTCTTTATTTAGAAATATATGTTTAAATCTTTCTGTATCTGTATACTTTAAATATATAACAATTTTACAAAGGAAAGTAGAATAATCTGTATTTGCCATAAAAATATGTATCATTATCACTTATCTTTGTATATATATGTTGTTGAAAGGGCAAGAGACAGAACAGGAACACATAAATAAAAGGAACTCTTCCTCAGTCACATGAGCACATCTTGGTTATGGTTTATACCAGAGTAAGCAATTGTTGGCCTGCAGGGCCCCAACAGAGCAATTAATCTCCATGTTTTCCTAGTCTCCTTGTTTGCTATTACATTCATGTAATCCCTTCTTTCAATAAAAAAGACTGAAAATTTTAAGATTATGTCAACAAGATTAGAGAAAATATGAGACAATAAATAATTGAAGAGAACTAAAAAAATAATTAAAAGGAAATCTATTATAGAAAGAGAAATATCTTTAAGAAGGCACTTATAAAATAATAGAGTCAACATAATGTTCAATGTGTAGTAATTTAATATGAGTCTTGGAAAATAAGCCACAATTAGAAAATGATTAGGAAATGAAATGACTTGTGTACCCTTTCTAGAGATATTAAAGTTACTTAAATTAAAAGCTTTATTCAGAAGTTCTTTTTAAAAATCAAACTATTATTTTCAGATGAAGCTCATTATATTTTTAACTTACTGTTAATGTTTTAGACACAGATTCTCCTTTTATTCATTTTTTTAATTTGAAAATTGTTCCATTGTATGAAATATTAATCCCCTTTTTAAAAAAGGAAATCTTATTATTTGCAACAAAATAGATATTATGAAATAAGCCAAGCCTAGAAAGGCAATACAGCATAATCTTGTTTATATGTGGAGTTTAAAATAATTGAGCTCCGCTGGGCTTAAGGGACAAATGTGAGTGTGAGATCAGCTACATAGTAAGAATGAAATGAAATGTATGCCCTGGCAATGCTGAAGCATACATGGGCAGCACATATATGGTGGTTCTGTTGAACTTGTCCATATTGGGTTTCTTGATCTAAGTTGATGAGGATGACTGACCAGGTCTCTTCCTCAAGAGGGCACCAGATCTCATTACAGATGGTTGTGAGTCACCATGTGATTGCTGGGAATTGAACTCAGGACCTTTGGAAGAGCAGGCAGTGCTCTTAACCTTAAATCTTTGAGAAATTCCTTTTTTTTTCACCAAAAATACATAGTAAGACCCTTTCTCAAAAAAACAGAACTTCTCAAAGAGTTAATAAAAAATACTCTTAAAAACAAGTTAAAAAAAAAAAAAAGGAAACCAACAACATAGATCCCTTCTCCCCCAATCTTAAACTCAAAGCAATAGAGTGAAATTGTGGTTACCAGGGGCTAGAGGTGATGAGAATTAATACTGATTTATATACCTTGATGACATAAATCACATGGCTGATTAACTTTGTTGTGTGACAAAGTGGGGTGATAAAATGAGTATCACAGTACAATAATGGTGTCATAGTCTAGAGTGTTATTATAGAAAGATGATTTTTCATTATAGCT
The DNA here is from genome assembly GCA_004026605.1 of Ondatra zibethicus. Taxonomy (NCBI): domain Eukaryota; kingdom Metazoa; phylum Chordata; class Mammalia; order Rodentia; family Cricetidae; genus Ondatra; species Ondatra zibethicus. The sequence goes on from PVIU01029140.1 coordinate 7,941, forward strand.
TGTAAAAAAGTATGAAAAAGTACATGCCAAGAGATACTTTTAGGGATATTACCTAATATCCCTAATATTATACCTAATAAACATGTCTTCACATGTTTATTGTTTTGTTTACTTGAATACTCATTAGACGTTTTTGGAAAATGCAGTTGGCATGATGTGTGTATGTTATGAGGAAGTTTAATTTTATGCCATTAAGTTTTTCTTCATGTTAGGTTTATTTTTCTCATCAGAGTTAAAGTAAAAACAGAGTCTCAAGACCCCACATCTTCGTGGAGATCACTTATCCCAGTTATTAAGGTCAACGTGAGCACAGTAAGTAAATTATGTTTGAGTTAATGTTTGACACATTAACCCATAGAACTTATTGTTATTTGCAAATACAAAGTCCATGTAAGAAAATAAAAGTTTTTGCACATTTTAGTTCCTATTTCTGCAGGGTATGAATGAACTGTTTTAACACCAGCTGTGTAGTTAGGTGCTTATTAAACCTGAAGGACTGTTTACAAGTGGTTAAGTTGCTCTAAACTTATCTTTATTTTCTTTGAATATTGATTTAAATAAATGATGATTATTTTAAATAATGATTTAAATAGCATATACAGCTAAAATGGAATCACTTAGTTGTTGCTTGAGAATGTTGTTTATTAGGTCAGCTAAGGAAAAACAATGACTAGACTATGCTGGTATAGTATCTCTTTTATGTTTTTAGGGACGTTTGGCCTTTGGGAATCATTACCAACCTCAGACTCTGTGCATCAACTTTGATGATGCTTTCTTAACTTACACTACAAAACCACCTTCAAGTCATCTTGACCAGTTCATGCACATTGTGAAAGGAAAGCTTGAAAATGTTCGAGTAATGCTTGTTCCTAGTCCAAGATATGTTGGTCTACAAAATGATGAGTAAGAAAACATCATAAAAACAGTAACTTCTTTGTAGCTAATATAAGGAGCCTTTAGTATCCTTCTCATTTCTGTGGTAGAGTTATACAACAATCACATATATTTTTCAGTCTGTTAGAGCTTTTGTGTGAAAAGTAATAGGTATACTTTTCAATGTATTTCTGTATGATTATAATGATAATTTTTTTAATTTCTCATTTATTTTGGATTAAATTAAGCTTTGATATTTATGTTAGGACATGTCAATTAAACATTTTTTGGTTTTTTTTTGTATTTTGAAGGCAAGGATAAGTAATAAATTGAAGGGATTAATTACAACTTTCTCTTGGGAAAATTGGTTAAGGTCCAATTTTGAGATAGCCACTTGACTTTTCCTGTCTAGCTTTTCAGCTTTTCCCTGTGCTCAAATAGCTGTTTTATTTAGAAGTACGTTACATTATACTTATCAGTATGGTGAGACGCTTATGCAGGAATAGACTAGACCCTGAGGAAACAGCCCTTTATTAACTCCTGCCAGACACCAAGTCACGTGTTTTTAGAATAACAGTCCCCAATCTTTCTCAGTCTCTTTTATTTTTATGATAAGAACTCTTGCTGAAGTTGTATAATTTTAAGTATATACATAAAAAATTTATATTGTAATATTTCAGCTTTTTCTTGTATCAGCAATGTAAGGTTTTTTTTTTATAAAATTATGAAAATCAAATTTTAACTCTTGGCTAACACTCAACTAAAATTTCCAGGATTGGCTAGCATGGTAGAAAGGGTTTCCTCTGTAATTTCCAAGTGGCTGTGTCCATTTGGTTTTACTCTTAATTATTGTTGTATTTAACCTCTGTTTTAAATAGATTTATCTCACTCAAAACCTAAAGTGAGGACTATAAGCCAGTTTTTCTTCTTCCTGAACTAATTTATCAATAAGTTTCAGGGTCATTTTATCACTTAACCTGATATAGTATACAACTAGAGTAACTTGTTACATTTGTTACAGTGTTTGTGGGAAATTTTTTTTTTTTTTTTTTTTTTTTAAGGATACAATCTCTTCCACTCAAGAGGCAGGTGGATCTCTGTGAGTTCGAGGCCAGCCTGGCCTATCAGAGCTAGTTCCAGGACAGGCTCCAAAGCTACAGAGAAACCCTATTTCAAAAAACCGAAACAAAACAAAAAGATACAATCTGTCATGTACTTTGTAGTTTATTTTCCCCCCTTTTTCTCTTCACTCTTAACTGTTGTTCACTAGAGTGCTGAGCATTTTGTAGTATAAGATGTATTTATTAATTTATTTGTTGTGCTTCACACTTGTTCTCATAGACCACCAAGACTAATGGGAGAGGGTTTTGTGGTGATGCAGTCAAATGATGTTGACATATACTATTACATGGATGAGCCAGGTATGTCCTCTTTGAAAGGATGTCTCATAGGACTGGTTCTGTTTCTTCTATGAAATTCTTTTGTATACATATTTCAAAATTTCTAAAAGTTAGCATCAGTAAATGTTAAACATGACTATGAGAGTGTCAAATTCCATAAAAAAGGTATCATGTCTTAAGAGTTGAGTATTGCATTACTGTTTTGTAGACTAATCTTTCCTACAAATTGCATTTCATAGATGTACTTCAAAAATTGAGGATGCAAACATATAACCCTAAGAAAAACCTTTGGGATGTGTGTTAACAGGGTAGTTTGTCTTAACTTAGAGGAAAGAAAAAAAAATCACAATTTGTTACATTTTAACTTCACAACTTAAAAATTTGAGACTTAGCTACTCTCATTGTTTGATAGATGGCTTCCATTTGAGAAAAATTCCTAATATTGGATTGTTTGAGCTCTTTTATCATGCTTCTGTTCTTTTTGCCTCCCAGTGGTTTGTGTGGTCACAGTGTTTTCAGTACAGGACCAGGATCCCTGTCCCTTTGTCATGACATTGTAGAAACAATAGTATTCAGAAGTCACTGCCACACATTTGTGGTTCAACAGAAAATGTCAGTTATCAAAAGAATTCCTTGTTGAAACCATAAAAATTACCAATTTTATTACCCTTTTAGCTTCAAGTAGTCTTTGCACTTGGTATGATGAACTGGGAAGGAAGTGTCATGGAGCACTTGTGCTGCAAGAGTTCAGAAAAAGCACCCACTTGGTTGAGTCATGAGCCTGTTCGCTTTTCTTCATGGAATACTGATTTTACTTGAACGATAATTCAAGACAAACCATATAGTTTTTTATGTGAAAATGAGAATTTTGGAAACTTTGGTGTTGTATGACAGCATCTCAGTATTCGCAGCTTTTCTAATAAAACTGTTAGTGATAATAACATGTGGTTTTAGGAAAAGTTTAATAATTAATTTGCCAATTTTTATAAAAATTAACATAATGAACCACTGTTTTCCAGATACTCAGTACATAATTTTACAGAGTCATGCATGGACAAAAGAGTCACTCAGAATACAAGAGAAAGCAGTAGATTTTAACATGAGACAGTTTGAAAATTTTAATAATGTGTTTCATTACTACACTGTAATCTTTTGAAGTGCCATTTGTTGAATTTTGCTCTAGTATCAAAGAATATTATCCCATATATATTATATTATCCCATATATATATATATTATATGGGCTATTGAAATGTTTCTTCCTTTTCTATCTATACATAAGGCCAGATTACTTCAGATTCTTTTAACAATATTATCTAGTGTAGAGTGGCTATGAGAATCTGTTTTCTGTTTGTCTGAACACTGATACCTGCTGATGTGAAGAGCAATACAAAAAGTTCTCAATAAATTGTTTTGGAAAATACATTTTTTAAAAAATTTTTTTTCTTGAGATGAAAACTTTAGTTTAATTAGTTGCTTTTTATTCATTTTATACTTTTTAAAAGTTATTCTTTATGTAAATAAACAGTAAGTTTATTGTTTAAATAAAACCTTAAAATCATGGAATTTTAATTTTGAATATAATAAATTTGATATATAATATACAAACTAAACAAAACCCACCAACCTCTCTGGAACTCTTAAATTTTTAGGTGTATGGTTACGTGAGATTAAAATATTTGAACTGCTAATGTAAGGAAACTTCTTAAAGGTGGTTTTAACTAATTGCTTTCTATATTTTGGAACGTAGGACTTGTTCCAGACGAAACAGAAGAGAGTCTAGAAGGAGAAATAAGCAGTGAAGATTGCAAATTACAAGACTTACCTCCATGCTGGGGACTAGATATTGTCTGTGGTAAAGGAACAGATTTTAATTATGGACCCTGGGCTGACAGGCAGAGGTATTTGAGTAAATTATATTTCTAATAGTTTTTTTTAAGTATATTGAGATTTCATTTTAGTTTTTATTGAATACTAGCTAATATTTGAAAACATCTTTATTATTTTTTAATTACGTGTATTCATGTGTGTCTGTATGCTTATGTATCCATATGTATTCAGTTGTGTGCACCTGAGCTCAAGTACCCATATCGGCCAGAGGATCTCCTTTAGGAGGAGTTACAGTCGTTTGTAAGATGCCTGGTATGGGTGCCAAGAACCAAACTCAGGTCCTCTGGAAGAGCATCAAGTGCTCTTAACAGCTGAATCATCACTTTAGCTCCCATTACTTAATTTTTGTAAACTATTATGTTGTAGCAAAGTAAGTTTTTACTAAACACTTGATCCAGTTAATAACTTGTTTGTGGAGAAACCACAAACTCTAGTGAGCAGCCTGCTTACTAGTTCCTTTGTTTTATTTTTGTATTTAATTTATGATTTATTTACTGACCTTCTGTGAGTCAGAGATTTTCGGGAATATAGATTAAGAAATGAAAGACTGCAATAGCTTTAGTGAACTTTATAAGTGAGGAAGGGTCTTGGTGACAGGCTCGAAAAGACAGTAGTGGTTTCTGAAGATTAAATAGCAAAGCATTGCTGGGATATTGCTCAGCAGCAGAAACTTGTTTAACCAAGTTCTGGAGTTCAAGAGTCACACTTGGAAGTATTAGCAATATTGGTCCTTTTTGAGCATTATGAGAGGTAGATGTGTCCCAGCCCCTTCTTGAAGCTAAGGCAACATGTGTTGGCTCCTCTTTTGACATGCCCTGTCCCAGAGTCTGTTGATCTCTTTCTTGAGGAGCACACCAGCCATACAGGGTTAGGGTATTCTCTGATGACCCTTCACAAACGCATCTTTAAAGTCCCTGTCACCAAATACAGCCATGTATTAAAGGATTTAAACTTAGGAATTAAACATGAATTTTTAGGGTACAGTTTGGTTTGTAACAAGCTATTCGTATTAAAGATTAGCACAGTGAATAAAGAAGGTCTTATTAGAGGGAATGTGAGTATGGTTTATGAAAGATAAGTAGAGGTTTATGAGGTGAAAGAAAGGGGTATGACTAATCAAGGAAAGATGAATAAGGACAGTAAAAATTTGCCCTGAGGGTCTTGTAGGTAGTTCAGAGTTCTGTACTAAAGAGACATGGCCAGGTACAGTGACTCATGCCTGTCATTTCAGCGTGCCAGAGGGGTCTGTTTAGGAGAATTGTGAGGTGGAAGCCAACCTGAGTTATAAAGTGAGACCCCTCTCCCCCAACTTAGAAAGCCAGGGGCTGAGGCTTTAAATAAACATTAGAATGCTTGTCTACCTAATATGCAAGGCCTTAAAAAAAAAGAAATGAATTAATAAATAAATGCAGATATGGGTTTTATAGTAATGAGGAATACCAGAAAGGCTTTGTTTGCCTATGTGTTTGTTTTGAGGTGGGGCTGTTGTTCAACCTGGTCTTAAACTCTGGGTTCAACTGATCCTTTTGCTTTAGTGTCCTGAGTATCTGGAACTATATATACTCTTCAGTATCATACTTGTTTACCTGGAAGATTTTTTTAAAACTAGTCTTCTATTAATTTTAAAATAACTTATTTATAATATATAATGATCAATTTCCTACTGCTGAAGAATTTAGGAGTATTGCACTGATTATTAGGGGACATTGAGAAATTAGAGTAGACACTGGGTGGTGGTGGCTCACGCCTTTAATCTCAGTACTTGGGAGACAGAGGCAGGTGGATCTTAGTGAGTTTGAGGCCAGCCTGGTCTACAGAGCAAATTCCAGGACAGTCAGGACTGTTACATAGAGAAAACTTATTTCAGTGGGGAGGGGGGCGAGTGAGAAAGAGAGAAATTGGAGTAGACATTACTTAAAATTAGGCTAGTTTTGTATTAATGATCTAGTTTTCTTGAGAAAAGAGAAATAAGTCAAGTCCCTCAGTGAATCAGGTATTTTTAACCTGTTGAAGGAGTGCTGAAATTAATTCTTGATATATTGGCTTTTTTTTTTTTTTTTTACTTTTTACTTTCAAATGAGCTCCCTATCTAGTATTGTTGGAAAAATTACATGCTGTCAAGTAATATGGTCTCTCTTTTTTTTAAAAAAATGGTATTAGAGATGAAACCAGGATCCAACATATTCTAGGCAAGTATTCTCAGTATATGGGTTTTTTGTTGTTTGGCCTTTTACTTTTATCATCTTCCCATCTCCTCACATCCTTCCTCTGCTCTTACAGCCTCCCATCAAAAGAAAACCAAATTTAAAAGAAAACCCAAATCAGACAAAAAAGCAAAACAAAATAAAAACAACAATAACAAAAAAGTAGAATCTTGTTGTAGAAGCTGTAGTGTGACCTGTTGAGTCACATAGTATACCCTTCAGTCCATTCATCTTTACTTACAAGTGTTCCTTGCCACACGTCATCGATCAGCTTCTGCTAGCTCCTTCCTCTTGGATATCCTGTTGTTATCCTATGTTGTAGAGATCCTGCAGTTTTGGATCAGTAGATTTGTCCCGTTCACATGCTCCCACAGACGAGATGGGTGTTAGGGTGAGCCAACTCAATCCTGGTTCTGGGCCTGGGTAGTAGCTGGATTGGTCAGCTTGCTAGCTTTCCCTCATCATCACTACCTGGGTGAGCGCTCCAGCACCGCCTCAGCCAGCTCACCCAGCACAGCCTGCAGCAAGGAGCAGGACTAGTTCTGCTCTCAGGTTCCTCATATTTGGCTCACCTACACTTAGACCACCAGGGCCAGCTCTGTTGTTTTAGCCAGGCTAGGTGCAGGGTCCTCTCTCTCAATTGCTGCAGGGGATGCACAAGGGGCGGGGTCAGTTCTTCTACTCTGGCACCCTTAGGGCTGACTCACCTGTTCTTCCTTCCCCCAACAACAGGGTCAGCTTTGGTGTGCTGCCCTGCCAGGGTTCAGGGCCAGTTCTATGTGCTACAGCTGGTGAGGGGCAGGGCTAGTTCTCTCACTCATGGGCCCTGGGGCCAGCTCTCATCTACAGGCCTCTTCATGGTTCTCAGGTGACAGGAGTCACAGACATCAACACAGGCCCCCTTCATGGCTACTTCAGGGACTCAGACCCAGACCTGGCCTTTGGCAATAGCCCAAGCTCAATCATCACCTTGGACTTGAGTGACTAACAGGCTATTCACGTCAGCCTGTTGCCTCACCATGCTCACTTCTTCAGATCCACCTCTAAACACAGCCCCTTGAACCATTCTGCCTCTTCCATTTCCCCACCATGTACTCACGATAATGGTGCCTGTTTACTCTGTGCCAGGGCTCTTGATTGGGTTACAGGTGGCACTTGGTTGAGTCTTGCCTGCCCTAGCCACAAGGGTTGGCACAGAGCTGTTGCTTTTCTTTTCTCACATGGTTGGGCCTAGACCCTCAGGTAGTGCTTGGTGTGATGGTGCCTGACCAAGAAATCTGGGAGGAGCCACTGGCTCAGGCTTGGAATGGCCCGAACAACTCCTGCTTGATTGTTCAGTATGTTCTTTTCATGTTAGTATTTCAGGTATGTTGAAATAACATGCCTCAGTAAGTCATTGTTGAACAGTTGTTCAAAATCTGGAATAAATTTTTTGAAAACCTTGGAAATATGTTATTATAATTACTATGTTAGATTATTTATTAAATTTGAGCATCAATGGAGCCTAAAATTTCAGGTTTGAAAGCAAAGACTCTTTTATGTTATTAGATTTTAATTTTCCTCTTGTATTTTTTCCTTTTTTTTTTAGTTTAATGATGTTGTAGTCACTGTGGCAGCAGTTGATAATGAGAGGTTTCTATTAAGTAATAAGCTAACTCTATTTGAACTGTATTCAGAAATCTTGGAGGAATTAGTCTTTTTGGGGGGGTCCTGGTGAACAGTTATATTAGGAAAATAACTATGAAATGTTTTTGTATTTTTTTTACTTGAATAAACAATGATTCTTCTTAAATTATATTTAATCTTGCTACACTTAAAAATATCAGCACACATTTACTCAAAAGCCCAAGTTAAATTTTCATAATAAGTTTTTTTTTTAAATTTTGTTTTGAGACAGGGTCTCTACATAGCTGTCCTCCTGGACCTATGTAGACCAGGCTTGCCTTAAATGCAGAAAGATCCATCTGCCTCTTACTAAGTGCTGGAATTAAAGGCATGCGCCTCCACGCTGACACAAAAATTCATGTTAGAGATTAACCAATTTTAGTATTATTTAGAGAAATGATACTGCATTTATATGCAATAGAATTTCATTTTCACAACCCTCTCTAGCATGTTTTCCCCTGCTCAGAGAGAACGCCAGTGTTTTTTAAATTTAGACTCAGAGCTCATTAAATCTCAAGGTTTACTCATGCTGTTTAAATCAAAAGTTTATTTTTCAGTGTGCTTTGTTCATCTGGGTACCTTACTCTCATGGAAAGATGGCTGTGTGATGTGGGGAAGGTATTGAAACAGTAGTAAGAGCCATGGTTCAGATCAGCTCTTCTAGTCAGTGTTCTTTCCATTACAGCTTATTGCCTGTAGCTCTAGGTGTGCTGTATTTTTTGCATTAGTGTTGTGAGTCTCAGAACATTTGTAGAATTTTTTGTGCATTTTCACATAATGATGACAAGTTTAACTCTGTGAATCTCAGTTTTCAGATTTTGTTCTGTTCGTCTACTTTTTCCAGGTCTCTTATTTTAAGTAGTTTTTACTGTCACTACTGACTCCTTCAACCCTATTATTTAAAAGACATGCACTGCTACCTTCTCTGAACATATACTAAACTGATGTTGGCCCACATAGAAGACTCTGAGTTGAACATTTGTTAAGTTCTTTCATCCTTGTCAAATGATATAGGGAGACATATACAGACATATACTAGGCTCAGCGACTAAATACTTGTTTACTTTTTAGAATATATTGCTCTTTGTCCTTTCATTGATATTATGTTGATTAAAAGACATGGTCTGGTGGTTCAGAGCACTGGTTAGTCTTGCAGAGGACTTGGGGTTACCGGCACCCACATAGTGGCTTACAACTGTTTATAACTGTTGTCTCAGGGGATCTTATGCTTTTTTTTTTTTTTTTTTTAAATCCCTCACACACACTGCATCCATGAAATGCACAGGTAATGTGCAGGCAAAATACCCATACACATAAAATAAAAATAAAGTTAATTTTTTAAATGATTGTGATAGTAATACAAAATTCTTCCATGTGTCACACGCTGTTAAGTTTTTTAATCCTCAGTGCCATTCTCTGAGATAAGTTATTTTTATACACAAGGAAACTGATCAGATTTTCTCAGAAAGATTATTTCACTTGCTTAGGGAGAAATGATGAATTAAGCTATCTTTCTTCAGTTCTTGATCACTTACACAATTGATGTGCTTGTAGTCTGTTTTTACAACTCATATACACTGAGATTGGGGCCTGCCCATGTTTCACTCAGTAATAGTGTATTAGGTGTTCAAAGTTTATTGTTATCTATATACGATATGGAAAAATAGTTTGTCAAATGAGATAGTAATGATACGTTAAAATATGATTTTGGTCCCTTATCAAAGATGATTGTGTTTGACTAACATGCCATTACTCCTTTTCCTTGATATGTAGAGATTGTTTATGGAAGTTTTTCTTTCCACCTGACTATCAAGTTCTGAAAGTTTCTGAGATCGCACAGCCTGGGAAACCAAGACAGATCCTTGCATTTGAACTACGAATGAATATTATTGCAGATGCTACCATTGACTTGCTGTTTACTAAGAACAGGGTATTTATTATAAGATAGTAGAAAATATTGTTTAAAATTTGAAAATTACTTTTTTGAGTATCTTTTGGGTCATAATTCTATGCTTAGCTTCATTTCTTAGCTTCATTTCTATTTTAT
>PVIU01029141.1:0-17976 GCA_004026605.1 Ondatra zibethicus
CTTAGAAAGTACCTGTATGTGGGGCCTTTTCTTCCCCCATCTTATCTTATCTTGTAGGGGTGGTTGCAAATGTGTTTGTGGCTGGCTGTAGCCTGCCTGACGGGGATCAGTCTTATCACATATTAGGCCTAGCTAGAGATTATAGGATTGACCAGCATTGCCAGTGGGGGCAATGCTGTGGGGAAGCAGGTATGGTGGGCTAAAAGTAAACACCATGTTTCCTCTGGGAGCAGAATATATGGGAGACAGACAGGGAGGTACAAATCCCATCTCCAGGGGAAGGCCCATGTGGAAAGGGTGCTCCAAGAAACGGGGCCTGTCAATCACCAACTGGGCCGCTCTGAGCCCTCATGTTCTCACCTGTAAAATAGAAAGAATAATAGCTGGCAATCCATTTCAAAGGACTATGTGAGGGTCTGGGGGTGGGGTGGGGCTACATCCGAAAAGACTGTGTGAACTCTAAAGTGCCTCACACCTGAGAAACTGCCTCTGCCGATACAGATCAACTGCGGCTCTTGGGAAGCCTTTTATAGAAAGGCAGCTTCATCCCCTGAACTGTCCTGGGGCCTCTTCTGACTGCTGAACTGGGATTTGACCCAATACAGCTCTCATGTTCCGAAAACATGAGAACAATCTGACCCCAGGCAAACTTCCAAAGGCTCCTTAGGCAGGTTGGGAAGAAGACGCAGTATCATCCTTGCTGGCTTATTTTCATGTCACACATTTCAGTTTCTCATTTACCATTAACATTTTTATATTTTTAAAAATAAGTTAACCATTACTTGACAACAGGATTTTTAATTTCCGTGAAGTTTTATATTCTGGGATACACTCTATGCTTCTATTTGTGACTCGTAAATAATCCTATAGTGATTAGGCTTGAAATTAAATATAAGCACACACCTAATTTTAGTGCATATTTATAGAAATAAATGTATTGAGTTAAAAGGCTTAAAATTTTCTAAGGCTTTTTGCACATGGTTTGTGATGTTTCCAGCTAGAAGTGAATGTTTTTTAACCATACCCTTACCAGAGGAAGGTGTGTTTTGGTATCTGTGACTAAAAGGCAAAAAAAAAAATGGTATTTGTAAGTTGTAATTTGTATTGAATTACTTTGTTTATTGATACACACATGTACATATACATACACACAGGAGTATCCCTCTCTCTATATGCACACACTATATTGAAGAACCTCTCTCTACACACACACACACACATACTGGAGTATCTCTCTTCATATGTGTGTGTGCACATATATTAGAGTACATCTCTCTCTCGACACACACACACATACACACACACATATATACGTGCTTACACGTTAGGTTGATCCTCAGATATCTCATGCTTCCTAGGCAAGCACTCTGCCACTGGCCTATATCTACAGCCTTAAAAACAACAACAACAACAACAACAACAAAAATTAAAAAAAAAAAAGAAAGAAAAAACTTTCTAGTTTGAAGCTGACCTGGCTGCCCTTGAACTCTGTGGCACAGCACAGGCTGACTATGAGCTTTTGAGCCTCCCACCTCTGCTTCCTGAGTAGTGGGGATTACAGTGGGTAGCACCAGGCCCAGCTGAGGTGATAAATTCTTGTGATAAATAACCATATGAATTTTTTGTTACTTCTCACCTTTATCCCCCTTTTCGTCCCCACCAGAGTACTTTAACATATCTGTCATTCTATTGTCTATTCCAGGTGAGAGTGTTTGGCTAAATGGAACAGGAAGTGTGTCTCCTCCCTGTCCTTAAAGGGCCTTTTATGCTTATAAAATCAGTCACAGGGTTGTGGCTGAGAATAAAAATGTGGTCAGGCTATAGTGGTGCATGGCTTTAATCCCACTAGTTGGAAGGCAGAGGCTGGAGGATCTCTCTGAGTTTGAGTTCCAGCCAGGTCTACAGAGTGAATTCCAGGACAGCCAGGCTACACAGAGAAACCCTGTCTAGTAAAAAAGACTAAAAAATGTAAGTATTAAGTACCCATAATTCCTCTTGTTTTAACACTGGATGATTTTAATTCCTTTCATTTCAGATTTGAACGAACTCAAACTAGCTAGAACTCTAAAGGAGGCCTTGCTTACCCAACAAAGGGGAGGAGCAACATGAATCTATGACGCTGGTCCAACACCCCATAGTTCTCACATGCCTTTGCCTATGCAGTGTTTGAACTCTGATGTAGAATTTGCTGATACGATATTAATGACTTATACCCACTGAGCCATCTCACAGGTATTCTTCATGAAGAAAAATAGAGAGAAAGAGAGAGCAGTCTCCTCTGGATTAAAATATGAACCTTCTGTCCTTTTGGTACTAGCTACTATTGCCTTCTGAGCATGTAATGCAAACAAGTGTGTGTGATTACTATACCAGCAACCATAGAATTCTGTCAGTCTCTGTTAGATGCATAGAGTTGATAGGTTTGACAGAATCTGTGTGTGGAATATTTATCAATATGCTTGTGCTGATAATGCTTCCTACCTGTTTGCATTACATGTTCTGAAGGCAATAATAGCTAGCATCAAAAGAGCAGACATCTGATCGCCACACGTGTGTTGTGGCATGCACACTCACATGCATGCACACATGCATACCCAAGAATAATAATATTTTTAATTTAAAACAATGTTCCTACTTCTCTTGGACTCTAACAAGAACCAGGGGCTTGGTGGGGGCAGAGTACAGAGAGGGGACTTAATAGAGGGTTGTGTGTAGCCTGTGTTAGTTTGAGGTCTGAATGGGGGTCATGAGGTCACAAGGAATCCATGCTGATGTTACAACTGATATTTAGGGTTTCTATTACTGTGAAGAGACACTATGACCGTGACAACTCTTATAAAGAAAACATTTAATTAGAGTGGCTGGTGTACAGTTTCAAAGGTGAAGCTCAAGCAGAAGAAACCTCAAGGTCCACCCCCACCGTGCCACACTTCCTCCAACAAGGTCACACCTACTTTAACGAGGCCACACTTCCTAATAGTGTCACACCTTTGGTATTATGAAGACCAATAACGTTCAAACTACCATAGATACCCTTTCCAGTAACTGTCCATTTCCTTCTAGAAGCTTTGCTTCACCCTAAATATTATTTCTGTGACTGAGAGAAGGAATGGTTGGTCCCTCAATGTGGGTTTTCCTTGGAAAACCAAAAGCAAAGATTGTCCATGGCATCATCATTTATGGCTTTGTATCAGAACCAGCTTGATAGTAAAACACACCCTGAGAAACACTAACAATTCATGAATTCTTACAAAGTGAATTTGTATTTTAACAAAATCACAAAACTTAAAACAAAATTGATGAGTAAGATATGAACATGGCATATTTAACTTTACCTTAACATTGATTCCAAGCACAAACGTACTCTCAATTCCAAAGGCAGGTCGAGGTGGAGAAAAGGTACTTGTAGAAAGTGGCTGAAAGCAAAATAGACAAAAAACAAGATTGGCTAAGGCAAATGTAGTTGTGCAAAATTAAAGTGCTTAACAACAATGTCTTAGAATTGAGTATTTTCTTAGGTTAACTACTATAGGTCACAGCTTAACTCTTGTCTAATTTGCTTAAGATAAATCTGACAGCTTTCTCTGTATCATTTGAATAAGGTCTAAATCCTTTGTGAGATTGTTGGTCCTTTGACTTCAGTATTGTGGGGCTTTATAGGCCTGCTCTTAATCCCAGCACTCTCTGTGAGTTCGAGGCCAGCCTGGTCTACATAGCGAGTTCCAGGACAGACTGCAAAGTTACATGGAGAAAACAACCAAACAGAACAACAGCAAAAAAAGAACAGCTCTGGAATAAAAACCTGTTGTCTTCAACTTCAAGTAAGGTGTGATAACTGAGTCACATTGTATGTCACATGTAAGATGCCAAAAGTTTCCTGCCCTCATTAAAAAATTAGTAGCTAATATGTATATAATATGTATGTTCTGCTATGTATTCAGAACACACATCCTTTTATTTAGCCTTCACAATAACTCAATGGGTTAGCTTCAGTTATTCTTTTTTCTTTTTTATAACTGAGTAAATAAGGCTCAGAGATGGCAATTCAATAACCCAAGTATGTTTTACAAGGCTATAAGTCCACACAAATAAGCAAAACCCAGTTCTCTGATCTCCACATGTCTTAGCAAACTCAGTCATGTTCCTGGTAGCCTGTATTCCATGCCTAGAAATGCCGATGTCAGGAGACAATCAAGACTCATCTTGTGTTTCTAGATGAGGCTGTGACTTTTTCCAAGTCACTGGGTATCTCTAAAAGTAACATTTAAATCAATCCAGACGTTTTCCCTTTAATACTGCTACTTCTCAGTTCCGTCAGTCACAGTTGTTTTTAAACTCTGATTTCTACACACTTGGTCTTGCTCCGCAGAGAATGGTACCTGCGTTGGAAGACTTTCCATCAAGGCCTTGGAATCAAGAAGCGATTACATATTTGAGATTTCTGAAGATTTTGTTGCTATTGTTGTTCAACCTCAAACGCGAGGGAGAAGGAAACAGAGAAATCAAGTACAGTTTAACATGAAATAATCGTGACTGGATACAGTGATGGCGTGAGCCTGCGTGCACAGAAGGAAGGCCAGGTTGTGACTCTGTTCTTCCTGTGGTCGCTATCAGACCACGGCACAGAGGGGAAGTGTCATTCAAGTGCCCCTTTGACCAACATGAATACAAACGAGTCTGTTTTGTTCCAGAATGTGAAAGAGGGCTGAACTTGGCTTCTCACCTGAGAATCATTTTGTGCTAAGGAAGGCTGATAAACAAGTGTAAACAATAGACCCGGTTAATTGGGTGGGCTCTCTGATCCCAGGATCTCAGTCACGAGCCCTGATGGCCTGGCAGAGCATCTTTCCCCCAAGGATCACAGCCCAGTTTTGTTTAGTTGGTACAAACTGAAGCAAGGAAGCGTCCAGCTTCCTCAGGAAATCTCTAGAAATTTCATTTCCCCTAAAGAAAAAAAAAAAGCAAGCCCAAAGACTTGGTATCAAAATTTATGTTTAAGCAGTACATACCTATAATATCAGTGCTTAGGAAGCTGAAGCAGAAATGAGTCAGAGGAAGCCTGGAATACAAACATAGACCCTGTGTCAAAAACACAAAATAAGCATTATATTGTTCAACTATAAGGAATTGATTTGTTTTGTTTTGTTTTTTGAGACAGGGTTTCTCTGTGTTGCTTTGGAGCCTGTCCTGGAACTCTTTCTGTAGACTAGGCTGACCTTGAACTCACAGAGGTCCACCTGCCTCTGCCTCCCAGGTGCTGGGATTAAGGGTGTGTGCAACCAACACCCAGCTAAGGAAATGATCTTAATTAAAGAATTGATCTTAACTGAAATTTTGAGCTCAATCTTGTAAACAAAAAAAAAGAAACAAACAAACAAAAAAAAACAACAAAAATGGAGTTGAGTGGGAGCAATGAAATAAGCCAGCAGAGCCCTGGACTCTAGGACATAAGAAAGACGAAACATTAAGCCACTGATGTCTCCATGTTTTTCCTGTTGCTTTTGACATTTTTCAATGATAAAAACAGAAGCAAATGTCACCCTTTAGGAATTACTAGAGATGAATGTAGCAGCCGTAAGACATGGGTGCTGATGGGAATACAAACGAGGTTGTGTCTTCCGTTATCTGTCATATTACCGGTGATGGCATCACAGACACATACTTCAACAGCAATAGTTGTGCAGCTCCAAAGGAATGAGATGTCCTGGAGGACTAAAGGCCTGCAGGAAATGGCCACGCCGGTCTAATTAACTGTAATTGTGACTAAGCTTTCTTCTCATTAATCATTGCGCAGCGTCTGCGTCCGAATCCTGGCTACAGTCAACTGTGTGATACATTCTTGGCTGTGATCTAAAGGCCTGGGGCTGGGGACTGTGGGAAAGAATCGGCTTTTGCCCAGATATTACAGGGTCAGGTCAAAAATTTACTTTGTAGGTCCCTTGAACATGCTGCTTCCATGTTAATGGTTCAGACCGGTGCCGAGCACTTCTGGGGAGATTCCCTGTACAAGTAGCGGGCAGGCAGGTGTGTGTGCTGCCTGGAGAATCCCCCAGTAGTGGGGCAAAGCCTAGCGCTGGTCACTTCTGGGTTAGTGTTCCATTAATAGCTTCTGCAGGTCATTACCAGGGACCTCCAGGAATCTATACTAACACATTGTGACGAGATCATAGAATTTATGTCAGGGACAAAATGGTGCTAACGTCCTAACCCTAGAGTTCTGGGTCTTTTTCATTTTTCTTCTTTTTAGCAGGGGAAGGGGTGGGTTCAAGACAGGCTTTCTCTGTAGCTTTGGAGCCTGTCCTGGAACTAGCTCTTGTAGACCAGGCTGGTCTCGAACTCACAGAGATCTGCTTGCCTCTGCCTTCTGAGTGCTGGGATCAAAGGCGTGTGCCACCACCGCCAGGCAGAGTTCTGGGTCTTGAAGCACACGGAGGGATCTTATTTTCTTTTTCCTTTGTTGCTGCCAAGGGAAACAGAGGTCGTTTGCCAATTAAAACCTTGCTCAGATACCCACCTGCTTGTGCTCTGGTTCTGAGCTGCCACTGCGTGTGGCACTGTCCACCCATAGAGACTGAATTAGTCAAGATGCGAACTCCACCTGAATCTTACCTCTCCTCTGAACCCTGGACACAATTCCCCTTGCTCCCTGGGCTCCTAGCTGCTGTGTTCTGCCACAGCATGTATCCTTCATTCTCTGCTCTCTCATCTGCCCTGATGTCTGATTACTGTCCGGATGGATGGTGACCTGGGACATGGAGTGGTTCCTTTGCTTGCCCATCCCCTCCATCCCTTTTCCTTCCTTCTCTCAGTTTTTTCTTTTCTTTCCCTCCTTCTCTCTCACCAGGATGTTATTATATATTCCCAGGCTGCTCCCCAAATGCTGTGATTAGATATGCATACAACCCTTGGCAAAATTATATGTATATGTACACACACACACACACACACACACACACACACACACACACACACAGAATATCCAGAGTACTCCATAGCTGGTGTAAGAAGAGGCACAAGTTAATTGCACATGGTTCCCATTCCTTAGTTCAAGTTGGAAACTACTGCACAGTGAGTGTACCTGTTGAATACAGGTGCAGACTAACAAATCTTGCTCCCTACCCACTGTTGGCAAAGCTGGGACTTGGCTAGCAGAGAATCCAGTGTCTCACATGTCCTTAGTGGGAGGGATGAGCTCTAGGAAGCTAAGGAGTAAGTGAGTAGGAAAACCTCCACAAAATATGGAACGCTAAGCTGGGTGTTCAGGGGACATCTGCAGCAAAGTGGTTACAAACAGTACTCAAGTACTGGTAACCTAAGGCCAGAGAAGAGCAAAACCCAGCATCAGGAACCAGAAGCTTTGGAAAGTGCTTCAAGGCATATTATTTTTGTATGCATAAGCATTCATTAAATAATATATGTGGGGCCAAAAGTCAGGGAAATAGTGCTAAGATAGTATCCTACTTGTTAGTTAGTGATTGGGCCCCTTAGAAAAGCCTGTGTGCTTTTTCTCACCTATACATTTTCCATGTTAGAACCTGGGTAGCTGACCACCAAGGTCAAGTGTTTTGATGCCATATTGCCTGCCTTTAGGTTCCAGCCCTGCTATTTACCCACTGCCTGGCCTTGAGAATGTTAGCCTGTCTGAGAGTCACTTAGTTGGGGTGATGGAACCTCTGCGTGGGGTGTTGTAAAGAGGGTCTTTGTGATGAGCCCTCTTCATGGTGGTGACTATTATTTTTGACTGTTCGTATAACAGTTGAATTTCTTTTTGGCTTTTCTATTTTTCTCAAGACCTTATTCTGCAGATTGGACTAGACTGGACTAGAACTCACTATGTAGCTCAGACTGGCCTTAAGCTTTTGGTAATCCTTCTGCCTCAGTTTCCCAAGTGCTGGAATCATAGGCAAAAGGCACCACACCTGGTTTTATGATTGAATTGCTGTCTTGGATTCACCTTCATAATTTTTTCTTTGTCTTTTTTATAAGTGGAATGACAATACAAGGAAAACATTCTAACTATTATGTATAAAAAAGGAGTGTCTGGCACATTTCTACATAAAAACCAGTAGACATTGCTGTAGTTGTATGTAGTGTGACTGGCCCAGAGTCATAAACTGAGTTTGTCAATAAACTGAGATTAAAAACCCAGTCTCCAAAGATTCCAATTAAATACAGCATCAAAATACCTTCTACCTATGATTTTTCTAGTTAGTTCCTGTTTGTTTGAATTTTGAATACTGATGCATAGTGTGTACATGCTGGGATAAACTTAAACTTGTGATCCCCCTGCCTCAGCCTCTAGAGTGTGTGCCATCCTACTTGACTTGAATTGTAGGAGATATTTAAAGCAATTCTCAGAGCCAGGAATGGTGACCCATGCTTGTACTCCCAGAATTATGGAGGTTGATGCTAGAGGATTTCAAGGCCATGCTGGTCTATAAAGCAATACACTGTGTCAAAAAAAATTAAATAAAATAAACAAGCAAATAAAAGTGAAAGCAATTACCAAAGGCTTTGACTTCTCCTCTCAGGTACCCCAGCGCACAGCAATAACGCCCAGAGTTACTTCTGATTCCCGGGGTGTGTATTCTTTTAAGTCTATGGGCTGACTATATTGTGGTGGTGGTTTGAAAGTAAAGGGTCCCCATAGGGAGTGGCACTATTAGGAGGTGTGGCTTTTTGGAGTAGGTGTGGCCTTGTTAGAGGAAGTGTGTCACTGTTGGGTGGGCTTTGAGGTCTCCTGTGCCCAAGCTACATCCAGTGTGGGACACAAACTCCTGCTGCTGCCTGCAAATCCAGATGTAGAACTCTCAGTTCCTTCTCCAGCACCGTGTCTGCCTGCATGCTGCCACGCTTCCTGCCATGATGATAATGGGCTAAACCTCTGAACTGTAAGCCAGCCCAATCAAATGTTTTCTTTATAAGAGTTGCTGTGGTCATGGTGTCTCTTCACAGCAATAGAAACCCTCACTAGGATAATTGCTGAAATACAGAAGGCTCCCCCCGTTTTCTTTCTTTTTCTTTTTTCAATACACTTTACCTTTAAACCTCAAGGAACTTCCATTTTGTGGGAGATCGGATTCTACAGTGTTCAGTGTGAAAGGCAGCGAGGCAAGAAAACGATAAACAATCGCTCCAGGGGCCAAAGCTGAGATTCTCCTAGGGGTTTAAAGCTATCCAAGAAGAGCTGAGTCTTGAAGTGTGTACAGCTTGCTGATCTCTGCAGTTCATTTGGGAAGAGGTCCCTAAGTCCTCCATCTCTAGTCTGCCCATTTGTCGGAAAAAGAAAAGCCGCTTTTGAGCGTGAAGCGGGAGCTTGTATTCTTCTGACAGCGTTTGAAAGTCATCCATGGGGTTCTCCGTTGGGAAGAAAACCCTATGACCTCCTCAGTAAGTGAAGAAAACCACTTGACAGAATTCACGGAGCCTGTGTGACAAAGCAAGAGTAGAAGGGACTCCCCTCAGTCTGTAAGAAAAATATGCTGGTGACGTCACACATAAAGGTGGCATCTGTAACGCCCTCTCCCCAAGGTCAAGGACAAGGTTGTCGGCTGTTACTTCTATTCGGTGTTGTCTTTGAGGGTCTTGCTCTTGACATGAAACAAGAAGCAAAGAGAGGTTATAGGAACTGGGAATTGGACTATTCTAATCCCAACTGATTATTCATAACTAGAAAGCTAAGGAGTCCACAAAATAACCAGTAAGTGAATTTAGCAAAGCTGAAGACTGTAATGAATGTCCCAAGTTTGTATTTGTAGATATAAATTATAATAAACAACTAGGAGAAAATTTAAAACATTTCCAGTCACAATGAAGCAAAACCTAGTTTTATTAAGCTTTTGTTCATTTTTACTTAATATATATGAACATGTTGACTAAAAAAAAGACACATCTCTCAATTCAAAGTGAGTAAGAGTTTATTCTAGAGCTGAATTTGAGTGATCCTGACCCATGATCAGAGACCTGGGTTTCCCCAAAATTCCATGTTCCAACATGGAAGCTGTTTTATGATGCTCTTATGGTAATGGAATAAAGAAAGGCATAGATCAAGGCACTTTTAAAATACACCTGGGCAAGATGGTTTTTATGTCAATGTGGCACAAGCTAAAGTCATCTAAGAGGAGGGAGCCTTAATTAAGAAAATGCTTCCGTAGATGGGGCTGTAGTCAAGTTTGTAGGGCATTTTCTTAATTAGTGTTTGGTGGGGGAGGGCCGAGCCCATTGTGGGTGGGGCCATCCCTGGTCTGGTGGTCCTGGGTTCTATAAGAAAACAGGTTGAGCAAAACATGAGGGGCAAGCCAGTAAGCAGCACCCCTCCATGGCTTCTGCATCAGTTCCTGCCTCCGGGTTCCTGCATCAAGGTTCCTGCCCTGTTTGACTTCCTGTCCTGACTTTCTTCAGTGAAAACAGTGATACAGGAGTATAAACCAAATAAACCCTTTCCTCTCCAAGTTATTTTTTGGTCATGGTGTTCCATCAAAGCAACACAACCTTAACCAAGACAGTATCCATTAGTGGCAACATTAGAGAGGTGTTTACTGCAAGATGAAATTTTTTTTCCAAGCCATTGAATTGGCCACTTGAAAAAACTAAAATATTTTACTGTCTATAACTTTTAATAGAACATGTATAGGATCAAACCCTAAACCCAGAAGGTTCTCAAAAACCAGAATGCATGGTCATGTTAAAGTTTGAAGCTTCTGCTTGTCCCTTGAAGAGTGACAGAAGAGTCCTCACTTCTTAGGAAGACATTGTAAAAAGAACCTGGTGGCAGGCCTTTGAGCTCCTTTCCCGATGCCCAATGAAAAGGGATACTGGTGGGACATGATGAGAAGCAGAATATGACGCAGGTCATCACCATCCAGGGTCTCCCCAGAAGACTACTTCCTATGCAGCAAAAAGAAGAGGTCCCCAAATGCCTGGCCATCTGGTCTCTGCGTGTCACTGGAGGCAAAGGTGCCAGGAGGGCAATTTTCTTCTTCAGCTGGTGCTGGGGCCAATTTTCTGGCTCAGAGACTTTGAAAGGGGCTTGTTTATAATCTGAAGCATTCTGCGCACTGCCCTGCTTTCGGGTTGGGTTCCCATTTTAGGGACTGCTCAGTGAGTTAGAATTCTGCCAGTGGATTTGTTTTTGTAAGCGATTCTGAATCAATGGCTTCTTTGGTGTGTTTTGATTACCTAGTCTCTAGGCTGCATTTCGCCTTTTCATTAATTAGAGGAGCCTTGGAACTGAATAGAAAGAATCAGCTCTGGGGTCCTTCAAACTGCATCACTAATTGGGGTGGGGGAGGGATATATCTAGAACTACCAAGGGCTAGTACCTACACTGGCCTCCCTCTAATCAAGGATAAACTATAATCAGGACTTTGGGGGATTCAACTCTGCAAAGAATGAAATACAAATGCAGAAGGATCCATTCTGTTAAACTCCTATTTCTTTCTAAAGATCTTCATCCACTTGCTTCATAATCATAAGTTGAGCATTGCTACTTAAAACATCTAAAACCTTTGGAGAACCATCATAATACAAGTGACACCATAGCATCATCGAACTTACTATGTAAGGTTAACTTTGGGCTCAGGTGTGAGCTATAGGAGACATAACTGAATTTCAACTTTATCTTTGGATCCCACCTCCCAAGGTAGCTCATTATGTCTGTGTAAATACTCCAACGCCCAAAATCCAAAAGTCCTTCTGGTCCTAAGCATCTTGGATAAGAGATACACAACTTCTCCAAACAGGCTCTCCTGATTTCCTTAACAAGAGTGATGGCTGCATTTTCCTCCCCACGCCTCATGGCAGGCATTTCAGGCTTATTTTGATTCCTGAATCTTCCCAGCCTTCCACTCATGGATATGGTCACCACAGCCTGTAGAAGGCCTTCCTCTATCAATCTTCTCCCATGCCAGAAACACTTCCCAGTCTGGGGGCCTTATTTCTTCTTGCACAGAGCATTGCAGTTCAGCTTAACTGCTTCCCTTCTTCTGGCCCCTGACCCCTGCTTTCAGTTGGACCTCTTCATCTTCTCGAGTACATTTAGTCCACCTGAGAACAAAGGGCTCATGGGCTCCCTTTCTGCCCTATACGGAGACCTGTGCTTGCCTTCTTTCCCATTCACTACATGTTCCCTGAAAGGTGAAGACAGTTTTCTTGTCTTGGTGAGTCTCTCTACATTCTTATAATACTAAGCATATTGTAGTCATTTATTAAGGATGCTGTAGACTTTTAGCTGACTCTCACTGTGAAAATTCTATTTATACTCTGTGGGTTTTTGCTAGGACTGAGCTGGGAAGGGTGTCATCTCTCCACTTTTAAATAATGGAGCATTGGCTTCCATTTTTATATCACAGCTAGAGCGAGGGGGAAGGACAGGGGACAAAGCTGATATCCTTCCATTCTCCTTAGTCTCTTTTACACTCGTCCCGGGGCTTGATTAACCAGGCACTTTGCTCTCCAGGCATAAAATATGAAACTGTGAGAGCTCTGTGGATCTTAACCATTTTCTGGAAGATAGAATGAACAGCGAGGGCTCGCAGCCTGCTGTCTGCAGCGCAACCCAAGTGACACTGGCTTCACTTTGGATTCATAACCAGCTTTTCTCCTGATGGACGCCCTAAAAACCATGTTTTAACTCCTATTATGAGTGATAGCGAACCCAGGGTCTTTCACACGGTAGGCATGTTCTCTGCCAGTTTAGAAAAATACTGTTTTTGTGTCTTAATTTTAGGTGAGGCGTTCTTTCAAATGTCAGACTGTCTAGAATTTGCTGAAGTAATGGAGGGGAGGACAATTTTGTCAAAATGGTTTCTTAAAGAAGGGAGGAAGAACTGGGTTGATCAAAGGACTAGGGGGCATTTTGCGTGAAAGGGAGTCTTCAAGGGGAGGAATCCGGGAGAGTTGGAGCTGCTCTCCTAAGTCCCTTGGCTGGAGATTTTCTTATAACATGTCTGATAAGCTGTCAAGTGCTTCATTTCTGTTTTAAAGGTGAAAGCCGAGTCTCTGTGAGATGTACCATAAATAGTCCCCAAGGGACTGCTGGTAGATGACCTCGATTCTTCCAAATAGATTAGTGCTGCCTGACCCGAGAGCCACAGAGAAGTTCCATGCAAGATGATGCCTGGCCCCGCTGCTGCCCGGAGGTGACCTAGAATTCCATTTGCTCTTTTGTTTTGATTTGTACCCTTCCAAAATCTCTGACGCCCTGGCCCCTTCGACTGCTCATTAGACACTTCATTTGGACACGAGGAGATGCCACATCTAATGAAAGCCTCAGATCATGTTTTCTATTTTCAAAGGCCTTGACGGACACATGCATATTTTATCCACAATCTTCATCCATTTTCTCCACTCTAATATCTTCCACCTCTTTCACAGTGGCAAACAGATTCTGCTGAAGGAGGGCACGCAAATCAAGAAATTCCCTGAAGGCCACGAGGAATGAGAGGCTCTCAACTCTCTCCCGGGTACGGAACCATAGTCCTAGGAAGAGAAGAATCTGTGCCAGAGAGGCCACCTCCTCTCCCTCTGTCACAAAGCTTCAGAAGCTTCAGGATTCTTCTGGGTTCTGATGAGGACAATGGTTCTGGGCCAGCTTGCTTCTAAGACGGTTTTCCCTGCTGCTAATGAGGACTTTCCCCTGTGTTTCCACCTCATCAAATTCTGGTTGGAACTCTTTGAAACTAAACACTAATAATATAATGGAAAGCATTTCAAAAATGAAATCTGAAACTGCAGCACATAAAAATAGACACCATTATGTTCCTATCATAGAATTCCTTCTAATTTTCACATAAAATATAACTTAAATACATGAGTTCTTTGAAAATATCCTACTAACACTAATTGCTCTACCATCTGTGCTTGTTTTTTTTAAATATTTATGTGCTGTCAATAAATGTGTACATTTATATATATATTTGCAATCCCTTTATATATTTGTTTTTTAAATGTTTCTAGGATGTATATGTTAATTTTTCTATGATGGGTTTGAATAAAGCTGTAGTCATTAGCACTGGTTATTTTGTATAATTTTATTAGGGTTCCTTGAGTGAAATGCTACTATATGTATAGTTTGGGCAAATATTTCTAGATTTTGATCTAAAGTATTTTTTAAAAATATGTTTGTGTAGGTGTGGGAGGGTATGCCTTATGTGTGTTTACGTGTTCATACATATGTGTTTGCATGTATATGGAGAGACTGGAGGTCGATATCTGGGTGTTTCTTACCACTCCCCATTTAAATTTTTGAAACAGATCCCTCAGTGACCCTGAAGCTCACCAGCTGGCCAAACTGGCTAGCCAAGCGAGTCCTGGAGATTTTTCTAGCTCTACCATCTTCACCAACACTAGTGTTTTAGATGAGCGTTATCATGCCTGCATTTTCACAACATGAGCTGCACACAGGTTCTCATGATTCTGCATTTGGCCCTTTATCAACTGAATCGTCTCCCAGTCCCAAAGTGTTTCTAATGTAACCTAAATATCATGATATATCACTATATATTATTCTTGGTAATCTTGTCAAATGACCTGTAGCGCCTGCACTACGGGACGGTATGTGAGCTGGAAACCAGGCTGGAGATTTAAAAATGTATGCACACAGACAGAGACATGGGAACACGGGTGATCCTTGAAACAAGAATGCTGACTTTATTGTGCTCCAGGGAAGCTTATATAGGGATCCTTAACTTATAG
The DNA here is from genome assembly GCA_004026605.1 of Ondatra zibethicus. Lineage (NCBI taxonomy): Eukaryota > Metazoa > Chordata > Mammalia > Rodentia > Cricetidae > Ondatra > Ondatra zibethicus. Next base: position 14,695 of record PVIU01029141.1, read on the forward strand.
ATACACCCCAGCTCTTGAGGTTTCCAGCTGTAAAACCCACCAGAATTCACTCCCCAGTCATCAGGAACTCATGAGGGTCTCATGCTCAGAACAGCTGCAAACACAGGACAACAAGTTGTTTTGCCCAGTTCACTCCAGCAGGCAAAGGGTCTGAGGTAGGCAAAGAAAGCCAAGGAGCCAGGGGTCTGCAGCCCCCAACAATGACCTTCGACTCCCGCTGTTATTCTAAGTTGGAGTGTGCAAGTGTTCTCTCTATAAATTCTCCATCTTCCTTTTGTTTTCATTAATTTCTATTTTGGGAACTCAGTTTCTTTTTTGATTTGTTTTAGGAACAGGCTCTCCCTATGCAGCCAAGGCCAGCCTTGAACTCCTGCTTCAGCCTCCCGAAGGACCACAGCATCTGCAATATGCCGTAGATGCTTCTACTTGCAGTGAATTTTGGAAATGAAGCCCTGCTGTTGTTTTCCATGAGCAATGTAATTTCTACTTGTATGTTCTGGTTCTCACCTGGAGATGTGAAGAGAAAATCTCATCATGTAACACATAACCCTTAGACAAGTCTCTTTGCGAATACCCCAGACCATTTCCAGTTAAACAGCTTTCCCGTTTCCTGTTGACTCTGGCGTGGGTGGCACCCAACATTCTGCACCCCCCCCCCCCCGGTTCTACTGCTTTCAGTTAAGGAGCAACTCCATGTTGTTAGGCTTCTAGAATTCTAGTGAGCAAAGACAGAACAGCTATAAATATCTGTTAATTTTGTTTGGTATGGATGGAATTCTCTACATTTTGATGATGCCAAAGGTACTTTCTAACTTAACATAATGTTATAGACCTCTGGGACAAGAAATGGTCTCTAAGGAAGGAATCCAGTCCCTTCCCTTGTGTGGTGGTTTAAATGGGACCGGCCTCTGTAGGCTGCTAAATGTGAATGCTTTCCTACCCAGGTCCCTAGCTGGTGGAACTGTGTAGGAAGGATCAGGAGGTGTGGTCTTGTTCTAGGAGGCGTATCACTCGAGTGGGCTTTGAGGCTTCAAAAGCCCATGTCACTCACAATTAGCTTCCTCTGCCTCCTTGTTTCATGGTTGCTGTCTCTCAACATGTAGGTTTTTGGCTACTGATCCACTGCTATGTCTGCCTGCCTGCTGCCATGCCGCTCACCATAATTGCCATGGATTACATTACAGTCTGAAACTGTAAGCCCTCAATAAACTCTCCCTTTTATAAGTTATCTTGATCACGATGTCTGTTCACAGCAATAGAACAGTGGCTAAGATACCTTATCAGCAACAGAAACTAGCAGTGAATACCCCAGCCACACTGTGAAACTCAGCCAGACCTTTCCCAAAACTCTGGGCTTCCCCATGCCAACTTCACCACTTGACATCATGAGACAAACTCAAGAACCCTTTTCCCACTGCAGAAAAGGAATATATCTTTCTACTCTACAATTCATCTGGGTCAGATGGATCCAGGATCAGAGGATACAGAGGGAAAACCAGTAGCCTCCAAAATACTCGTGCTTTGTGTGTGTGTGTGTGTGTGTGTGTGTGTGTGTGTGTGTGTGTGTGCGCACGCACGTGTGTGCGTGCATGAGTGCTTGGGTGCGTGCATTCTTTTGTGTATGAGTGTGTGTGTATGTGTGTGTGTGTATGTGTGTGTGTGTGTGTGTGTGTGTGTGTGTGTGTGTGCTTTGCCAGAGGAAATAGTGAATAGTTAGTCTTCAGACCTAGAAACCCAACATCAATGGTATAATGTCTCTTCCAGTTGACTCATAAATCAGACTAAACCTTTATGACTAGGATGACCTCAATTTGGGCATCTTTAAGATCCAAGGTTTCAAAGATTTGTTCCAGGTGTTGCCCTCTGACTTTTGTGCAATCCTTGGGAATTACTTTAACCTCCTTGTGACCTGGCCCTGTCTGTAAAGGGAAGAAGTATCACTTGCCTTCATGCGGCACTTCTGAAAAAGCTGGGAGACACTGGGAAGGGAGGGATGTTTTAGTCTAGAGAGCAAATTCATGCTTTGTCCCTTTAGCAATGTTTAGATAACTGGCTGAGATAAACAACATTGTTGAATCCACTTGAGTGGGTGCTTAGTAGTTTTTGGTGAAACAGGACATAGGTATTTCAAAAATGTGTTTCCCTGCACTTCTGAAACCCTTTCTTCCTTGTTAGGCTGTTGCTGATGGCATCTCATATGGAAGATTGTCCTTGGAAGTGAAACTTGGAACCACCCACAAACTTAACTCTGTTCTCTCAACTGCCCAACCTCTTTAGCTACAGCCCTTTCATTTAGTATAGGAAGATCCCCCCCTCCCCATGGTGTGGCCCTGCTAGCTCATCTTCCCATGGGCCTTCAGAAGCTTGCAAGCACACTGCTAGATCCTGACAAGATGATAACGTTAGATGATAACGCTGGTTTGTGTTTACCTAGCCTGCTTGGACTGTACCCTGTTTCTTCTGACACTGCCTTCTTTGTTGATTGGCTCAATGTCTAGTCTGACCTCAGTCTCTTCTCAAAGGTGAACTGAACGCTTTCTGGGCATGCTCACCTTTTCCATCACACCGTGTTCTAATGCTCCTCAGAGCATGCCCATGTGTGTCAGCTTCTCCCTCCCACTTTAGGTATGTGATGCTTTACCTGATGGTAAAGTAATCAGAGTTCTGTAAGTGTTGGCTGCTCCTGTTTGAGAGCTTCGGCTGGGTCTGCCTTAGTCTAAATTAAGCCAGATCCCTCTCTGGTCCTCAGGTCTCCCTATGGCAACAACTAACACTGGTCAGGTGAGGTTGATGAGTCTGGTAGCTAGCCACCCTCTCAGTCTCTCTCCTGGTTCCCTGCATCTCTTCAGGTGACCCAGGCCCCAGACACACTTGCCCCTTGATGCTCTCTAAGAAGTCTCCTTTATTTCACAGCCTTTCATTCCAGAACATGAGGGAAAAAAAAAAAGGAGCCCAGGCTGGCCTTGGTGGTGCATACCTGTAATCACAACATTGGGAAGCTGAGACAAGAGGATTGCCTGGAGTTAGAAGTCAGTCAGTGCTACAGAGTGTGACCTTGTCTCGGAAAAAGTCAAAGGACACCGGAATTCCCTTTGTGGGATGCATCTGACATCCTTGTGTCCGGCTAGTATAGCAATAACCACAGCTCAAAGGGGTGACCAAGGGCCACATGTCATCATGGTTAATGGAATGCCAGGTTTCTTTTGAGGGCAAAAACTGAGAGAAACTGCTGGGTTCATTTTACAAGCTTTCTATTAAAAGAAAATTAGAAAGAGAAGAGAA
>PVIU01029142.1:0-17989 GCA_004026605.1 Ondatra zibethicus
ACAGTGTGCCTGAACTAATGGGAGCACACCAATCCACCTGGCCTGGGACTGAATGAGCATATGATCAAACCAGACTCTCTGAATGTGGCGGCGAAAGTTGGCAGATGGAGAACCCACAAACAATGACACCAGGACCTATCTCTTCTGCATGTATTAACTTTTTGAGAACCGAGTCTTTTTGAATGTACTCCTTCCTAGGTCATGTTAATTTCTGTAAGTCAATAAGGGAGAAAAATCTCATGGGGTCCCAACCTAGAGAAAGAACTACAGGCAACTACTGACTGCTGAGAGAAGAGAATTAGCCTCTCCTAGGGATGAGCCCCTAATTGATTATCTAATAAAAAATGGTCAGTCCTGAAACTACACACACACACACATACACACACACACACACACACACATAGGCAAATGACTCAGCAGGTTATAATTATATATTTTGCATTCATATATGTATGTATATAAATATGCATGTTACAACAATAAGCAATTATTTAAATTTTGCATTAAAATATAATGAAATATATTAAAATATAATAAAATATATAATGAAAATGATTTTCAAGGTTATAATGAAAAAATATTTGGTCTTAACTTGTAATATCAAAATAATGTGACTATAGAAACCAGCTCCTCAGGGGTTAAAAGTGCAACTTTTCATGTGTCCTTCATTTTCTGGCTACTTGAATAAGTGCGATTTGCTATGATCTGCTATATTAGGAAAACCTATGTTAAAGAACTCATTGAACAATGTATTTTGTCTCCAAAAATACATATTGGGTCTGGACCTGGGTTTTCACTGTTATGAGAAGGGGTATCAGAACTAACATGCCTTTAGAAGAATCCACAACGTTTTTCTTTCATTTTTTGGTTTTTCAAGACAGGGTTTCTATGCGTAACAGTCCTGGTTGTCCTAGAATTCTCTTTGTATACCAAGCTGGCCTTGAACTCACTGAGATTCACCTTCCCAAGTGGTGGGATTAATGGTGTGTGCCAACACTGCTGGTGTAGCCACAATTTTTGCAGACAATCATTATTTCTGTTTATCTCTTCTTGTGTTCATTCTTGTTTCTTTGTCCTTTTATCCTTCCTTCCCATATAAAAATACCAAGTTTTCAAAGACTGTATATTTTATGATGTTTTGTTGACTTAGACATAGTCAGTAAGAATTTGTTACATATACACAAATGTTAATTTTAACTTTATTTTTTAAATTGATCTATTTATATATGTATGTACATATTTATTTCCTCTCTCTCTCTCTCTCTCTCTCTCTCTCTCTCTCTCTCTCTCTCTGTGTGTGTGTGTGTGTGTGTGCCTGTGCACTGGTGTGAGTAAGTTGACTTGCATGCAAAGGTCAGAGAACAGATTTCTGGTGCTTGTTGGTTCTTTACTCCAACCATGAAGGTTCCAAAGTTAAACTCAGGCCGTTCAGCTCAGCAATAAGTGCCTTTACTTGATGAGCCATTCCAAACCCACAAATGTTAATTTTAAAATCAAAATGTTGTTTACAATTGTGTTTTTGAGAAATAGTCATGGTTTATTGCAGTGTGAATATATTTAAAATACTTCTGTGGTTGATAATGAAAGAACATTAGTTAAACAGGCATTTTTGTTTATTCAACTTTATTATATATGAATGCTAATCACAAGTGGTTGGGCATGGAGAAATCCAGGATGAACGAAACTCTAGATACTCACAGTCAATTATTTCAATGGTTTATTTGCAGGCTTTGTCTGATAGAAACCTCAACAACTTGAGAAAAAAATACATTACATTGAATGAATAAGCTTTTTTGCTTAACAAAGAGTATGTTTCATTGTGTTATGTACATGAAAGTACATAATGCACTTATTATAATCCACTTTTAGGTCTGCCTAACCCACTTTTTACCAGTCCCCTCTTTTCCTCTCCTCTATTTTTTATTTTTAGTTCATGATTTTGCATGTGAGTAGAAACTTGATATTTGCCTTTCTGCATCTGACTTATTTTGTTTAGCATGATAATCTCCAGTTCCTGCAACTTTCTGAAAATTCAACTATTCAACTTAGAAATTGTTTTCCCCACAAAGACATCACCCACATACTCACCTCTGTTATACAGATGTGCAGCTAAAGCAAAAACTCAAATAAAATCAGAGTATCTGAACTGCCAGTTGTTTTCATTCCCATATCTGCTGTGTTTATTTTTATTTTTTGGAAGCATTTTGATGAGCAAAATGGAAGAATGCATACATCAAGAATGAATTGAATTTGGATGACTTGGAGAGTGGGGGCCACTGCCTGCTGCCTGCTGAGTACACTTTATGGGCCATGGATTGCTATATGTGCCTGAAATAATTGAAATGCAAATGTGGGCATGCTTGCCATCAAAATGCTTGGCTAGATTAAGGGCTTGATTAGGATGGCTTTTCAACAAGTTGGAGTAAGCACATAATCAGAGCTTTGGTCTGGGAGGCCATATGGTCCATCTCAACTATCATAGGGAAAATTGGTTGTAATTTATCCTCAATTCAGTGTCCAAGAATTCAGTTTCAGCTTATTAGCCATGCAACAGAATGAAGCCCACAACTTGGGAGAGAATGTAGTGCTCACTTTTGATGATGTTGAATGGGCAGGAATGATGAAGTTTTCAACAGATACAGATGTCAAGACTACTACTTCAATATGAACTTTCTTCTTTTGAGAAGCGGCTAAGTAGGCAGATTTGAGTGTTTAAGTATGTGTCTGAAACCCGTCTCAAGATGAGCTACAGATGGAAAAGAGTGTTCTTTAAAGTAAACTTGGGGCTCTCAGAGCTCAGATTGCCAACATTATGACTAGTAATAGCGAGATTTTTTTTTTCCGGGAAATTACATTCTTGCACACTTGTTAAGGTAGCATTGCTGCTCTTTTATTGCCTGGCCCTTCTTCTCCCAGGCCTCCAGATAAGTGTCTTTTAGTCACCAGATTAAAGGAAGAAAAGTAGAAAGAGTTATTTTTGGAAGGATTTTGGTCAAGAACAATCCAAAGAAACTTGGCTTGACAAATATGCTATTGCTTTGTAATGTTATGAACAGTATGCAACATTTGTCCTTTACCATGAAAGAGCAAGATGGATAGCCCAAGCCTATAGAAACTGCAAACCATCCTAGCAAAGACTCTGAGAAGAAAATTTGCTTCTGATATCACAATTATACAAGGTGGAGTTGAAACGGGGGCTTAGTAATCTGAGCAGTGAAATCTGCCAGCAGTGAAGGAACAGGGGCCCAGTTTCACACCCTGAGGAATTCTCTTAATCTTTTAAAGATTCCAGTTGAGGCAAAGCCAGTATTGGTGGCTTTCACAGAGAAAAGAGTGAGTGTGAGCCTCCCAAACAAGAGCTATAGTTTGTTCAAAAGGTTTAAAATAGACTTCAAGTCAGGGGCTTAGAGAAAAAGAGACAGTTCAGGAAAGAGGAAGCGTGTATACGGGGTTCTCAAAGAGAAGATGAAGAAAGTATCTTATATTGGCCATAGTACCATTTTGGTGCCTCTCAACTTCTCAAAGTGTTTATAAGAAACTTGGTGCTTAGCTGGCTTTTGGAACCTGTTCACCATGCTGGATAATATTGCCCAGCCTTTATACAGGGGGAGGAGCTTGGTTCTACCTCAACTTGATATGACATCCTTTGCGTAAGCTCATGGGAGTCCTGCCCCTTTTTGAGTAGAGACTGAGGAGGAGTGGGTGGATGGGAGATGGGTAGATAGGAGTCGGGGACAGAGAACGAAATGGGAGGAGAGGAGGGAGGTGAAACTGTGGTTAGTATGTAAAATAAAGGGAAAATGTTAATAATAATGATAATAAAATATTCCTGGTCCCTGGCAACAGTGAATGCATAGTCTGAACTGGCCATTCTCTGTGATCAGACTGGTGACTAATCCGTTGTCAGTCCAGAGCCTGCATCCAGTGAGTGATGGAGGCAGAGTCACAGACTTAGGCCAAACATTGGGCTGAGCACAGGGAGTAGTGCTGAGGAGAGTGAGAAGGGATTATGGGAACATGGAGGGGAGCATCAGAGCTATCGAAGGAAAACCCCCAGAAAAGGCTACCCTGGCCCATGAGAACTCACAGAGTGTGAGCCAGTATCAAGGGATCCTGCATGGAACTGACGTAGTAACTCTGCATATGTGTGACAGGTGTGTAGCTTGGTCTATCTGTGGGACTCCTGGCAGTGGGAGCAGGGCTGTCCCTGGCGCTCTGGCTGGCTCTTGGGACCCCAATTCCTCATGCTGTATTGTCTTGCCTCGGGATAGAAGCATTTTTCTTCTAATGTCCCAACAACTATTTCTGTTCTCTCCTACCTTGACCATCTTACAGAAATGTCCGGTATGTACATGTTGATGCCTATAGAATGAATGTGGTCTTTCTCTCCTCGACAATGTACCAAATTCTGGATATACAATGAGCTGAGAAAAGATGGTGGTGTGTAGGGCCCATGGGTCTACCCCTGCTCCTGGGGTTCATTTTGAGGACAGTCTCTGGCCAGCCAGCGTTTCCTGGTTGTTCCTGTACTCCCTCTGCCCTGCCTGGTGATTAGCTATAGGGCATTGTTTCTCCATCTTGGGGGTGGCAATTTCCCATCTGCCTGGGTAAATTCCTTGTGCAGCAGCTAGGTGTATAAGGATTTTCCCAAGGTTGAATAAATGGCATTCAGCTGATCTCCTTTCGAATGACCCAGGTCTTTTGTGTGTTCTTTCAATCTCCAGGCCCCTGCCCAGTTCACGTATGGTACAGTGGCACGAACTGTACCGAGAGGGTGACACAGACGCAGGTGTTACAGTGGTGGATCAGCTATGGGTTTGTGACCACTGAGTATGATTGCAGGAATTAACTTAATTTAGTCAGGATTTGTCTTAGAGGTTGGCTGTTTTACATAGAGAAGTAAGTACTAATGCAAGCATGATTTTTTTCATCCTTGTGAAATGGATAGAGAGTGCCACAACTTATGTAGAAACTAAACCATTTTAAACATTATATTTATTTATTATGTATACTATGTTCTGCCTGCATGCCAGAATAGGGCACGAGATTTCATTATACATGGTTGTGAGCCACCATATAGTTGCTGGGAATTGAACTCAGTACCTCTGGAAGAGCAGCCAGTACTCTTAACTTCTGAGTCATCTTGTAGTGAAGCTTTTCAGATTTTCTTCTTGAAAGCAATCACAATATTTTTGAACCCAAAAAGGCAATTTAAGAATATTACTATACATTTTAATTAGCACTGAGGTAACTACAAATTGTTTATATCCATCTATTTGGGTATAAGTTGGTTTCTACAAAATTAGTTCATGAATAGTAGTAGTAAGAAAACAATTGGCTTCCCTTGTTTGCAATTCCAGAGTTTTCTGTTCAGTGGTGGGACAGTTGATATAATTACTTTTCCCCAAACACACTTTTCAACTGTATTTCCACTATGTACATTCCTGGCTATTAAACATCTGATGGAGTTACAGGTCTTTCCCAACTTTTTCTGAAAGCTACTATCCTAACAGAAACATCATTGTACTGATTCTTAGGATGCCTTTGATCACATTAGGTGCCATATTGACATAAGAATAGATGCATATTTTAAGCTTTTAATTTTTGCAGTTCTTTATACACATAGTGATAGTCATTTTCAAGGGTGTTATAGAAAAAAAGTACTTTAGAAAAAGACTCTGTTGATGTAATCTACCATATAAACAAATTAAAATAAAAAACACATGCTAATCTCATTAGATGCTGGGAAAGCATTTGAGAAAATCCAACACTCTTCATGATAAAAGTCTTGGAGAAATCAGGATATAAGGTACATGCCTAAACATAGTAAAGGCAATTTACAGAAAGCCAATACCCAACATTAAATTAAATGTAGACAAACTCAAAGATATTTCTCTAAAGTCAGGAATAAGGCAAGGCTGTCTGCTCTTTCCATATCTTGCTCTATAGCATTTGAAGTTTTAGACAGAGCAATAGGACAACTGAAAGAGATCGACAGGATACAAACTGGAAATGAAGAAATCAAAAGAACATTATTTGCAGATAGTATAATAATATATACAAATGACTGTAAAAATTCCACCAGGGAACTCAAACAGCAAATAAATGCTTTTAGCAAAGTGGTTGGGCATAAAAGGACACTAAAAAAATAAAAAAACCCAACCAACCAAAAAATAGATAAACAAAACCAATCAGTAGCTTTCCAACATAAAAACAGTAAACGCGCTGAGAAAGAAATTAGGGAAACAATACTCTTCACAATAGACACAAATAATATAAAATATCTTGCTGTAACTAACCAAGCAAGTGAAAGACCATTATCGAAAGAACTTCAAGTCTTTGAAGAAAGAAATTGAAGAAGATATCAGAACATGGAAAAACCTCCTATGCTCATGGAACAGATTAACATAGTAAAAATGACCATTTTAATAAAAGCAATATAGAGATTCAAAGTAATCCCCAACAAAATTCCAACACAATTTGTTACAGAACTTGAAAGAACAATACTCAACTTCATATGGTAAAATAAAAACCCAGGATAGCTGAAACAATTCTATATAATAAAAGAACTTCCAGAGGTATCACCATCTCTGATTTTAAGCTGTGATGCAGAGCTATAATAATAAAAATTGCCTAGCATTAGTATAAAAACAGACGGTTTGATCAATGGAATCAACTCAAAAACCCATATATAAATTTATACACCTACTGATTTTTTTAATGAAGAAGCTGGAAATATACATTGGGAAAAAACATCTTCAACAAATGGTTTGTTGGGACCCCTTTTCTCCTATCTGTAGAAACTAGCTCAATTTGGGAAATAACCAGGCTAGCTAAAGGATAAAACATTTATATTTTTATTTAATATAAAGGGAACACTCACAAAATAGGAACGAGAAGTACCCCGTAGGAATCACACAGAGAGCGTGCACCTGGGCTGTGCACCCATTTTCTTTTTTAACTGGTTGTTTGCATGTAGAAAAATGTAAATAGATCCATACTTATCATCCTGCACAAAACTCAAGTTCAGCTGGATCAAAGACAAAATAAATCCAGATATATGGATCCTGATACAAGAGAAAGTGGGAAATAGCCTTGAACGTAGTAGCACAAAAGACAACTTCCTGAACAGAACATTGATTGTGTAGGTACTAAGTTTGACAATTAACTAATGGGACTTCATGAACGTGAAAAGCTTCTCTAAGGCCAAGGACACCATCAAAAGGACAAAATGGTAGCCTACAAAATGGGGAAAGATTTTCACAAGCTCCATATCTGACAGAGGGCTAATATCCAAAATATATAAAGAACTCAAGAAATTAGATATCAACAAACCAAATAATCTAATTAAAAAGGGGATACAGATCTATACAGAAAATTCTCAACAAAGAAAACTTTTTGTGTGAGAGACACTTAAAGAAATGTTCAACATCTGTAGCCATCAGGAAAATGCAAATTGAAACTATTCAGAGACTCCATCCTATATCTTAGAGTGGCTAAGATCAAAACCATAAGTGACAATTCATGCTAGAGAGAAAAGTGACAAGAACTGGTGGGAGTGCAAAGTTTCGCAGCCATTTGGAAATCAATATGATGATTTCTCAGAAAATTAGGAATTGATCTACCTCAATATCCAATATACCACTCCTGGGCATATATCCAGAAGGTGCTCAATCATACCACAAGGACACTTGCTCAACTATGTTCATAGCAGCTTTATTTATAATAGCCAGAACCTAGGAACAGTCTAGATGTCCTTCAACCAAAGAATGGATAGAGAAAATGTAGTACATTTAAATAAGAGACTATTACTCACATATTAAAAATAACATCATGTGCCAGGCAGTGGTGGTGCACACTTTAATCCCAGCACTCTAGAGGCAGAGGCAGGCAGATCTCTTTGAATTTGAGACTAGCCTGGTCTACAAGAGCTGGTTCCAAAACAGGCTCCAAAGCTACAGAGAAACCCTGTCTTGAAAACAAACAAACAAACAAACAAAACAAAACAAAATCCTGCAATTTGCAGGTAAATGGGGGAGAACTAGAAAAAAAACATCCTGAGTGACGTAACCCAGACCCAGAAAGACAAACATGAGCAAAGCCTTGCATAATCATTATCAGAGAGGCTTCATATAGTAACTGATGGAAGCAGAGGCAAAAACCCACAGCCAAACATTAGGAGTAGCTCAGGAAATCTTGCTGAAGAGGAGGAGGATGGATCAAGGGTATCAGAAGGAAACATACAGAATCAACTAACCTTGGCTTATAGGGGTTCACAGTGACTAAACCAACAATAAGAGAACCTGCATGAGTCTGATCTAGGTCCTCTGCTTACACGTTATGGTTGAGTAGCTTGGTATTCTTGTGGGACCTAATGGTGGGACTGGGGGCTGTCTCAGACTCTTTTTGTCTGCCGTTGGGACCGCTTTTCTCCTATCTGTAGAAATTAGCTCAATTTGGGAAATAACCAGGCTAGCTAAAGGATACAACATTTATATTTTTATTTAATATAAAGTGATGGGGGAAGAGCCACTAGCCAATCGCATCAAGTTGGGGTGTGGCTACTGGGAACCCAGGTAGGAAATCGGGAGAACACAGGTATGTGCTCTCTCCATGTGGTGTCCGCCAGACAGATTGGAGTATGGCTTGAGTAGAGTGAGTTCCCCTTTTCTTTTCATTAAACATACCTGTTTCTATTGAGCTGGCTTGGTTATTGATTTGTGCCGACTTAATACTTTGTCATCTGGTCCCCAACGTGGCTTTTAGAGTCACATTAAGCTCCGGGGAGGAATTTTATAGATTCAAAAAAAAGGGGGGGCTATTTGGATGATGGGATAAAAGATTGTATTTATGAGTTATTGTTTTTAGACAATTATATTGGTATAGATTTCTGTATATTGATAAAAGTTAAATTATATTAAATATTGTATGCATGTATGCTTCTACCTCTGTTTAAAAAAATGTTTGTGTATTGATATATATATTTACCATACTGCAATGTACATTACTACCTCCGATTAAGATACTTATACATTGTCTATATTTGAAAGTCATGGTCCTCATTTATTGCACAGTTGTTTATTATCTTAGTCTTTAAGTTAGATAGGTATTGAGAATTATATTTGTTATATTTATGATTAGACTAATCAGGTTCATTAGATACATAGAGATTATATTCAGTATAGATAGATAATCTTCAACCTCTTCAAGGAGCTATAGAAAATGGCCTTTAATATAATCTAGAGTTTCGTAGTTTCGCGACAATGAGACACACTCACTCCTGGTAACACCAATCTATTCCCGAGAGAATGTTGAGCACCAGAGACACTCCATCTGGAGCCTTTCTTCTTGGCAGAACTGGCCTCTGGGCAAAGAAATGCCCATACCTCAACCACTGACAGAGATACCAAGTATCTGTAAATGGATAAAACAGAACTGTCATATCCTGCCAAGACAGGGTAAGATAGTTTTGAAAAGTTTCTTGCTCTTGAAAATGGTATGTCAGTTACTTTAGGCCTTAACCAAAGTTGGTTGCTTCAACACTGCAATTGAGATTTTGGGTGACTGCGCAGGCAGTCAGTTGTCTCTGTCATTTGTTACACATTGTGAAAGTTGCCCAATTACACTTCCTGTCCACTCAAGTAATATTGTTTCCCTTCTCAGATCTCTAATGGAGTTAAAGATTAAATAATGATAATTACCTTCCTCACAGTTTAGCCAAGCTTAATTTCGATGTAATACTTAGACTCCTTAAAATAGAATGTTTATTAAAACTTCTGTTACGCATTCCTTGCTTAATATTGTTTATTGTTTGTAATTTTGCATTTGGTGTCTGTTCCAATTGCATATAGCTATGTTGGGTGTGGATTAATCCTGTTTAGACAGAAGGGGGAGATGATGGGGGAAGAGCCACTAGCCAATCACATCAAGTTAGGGCGTGGCTACTGGGACCCCAGGTAGAAAATCGGGAGAACACAGGTACGCACTCTCTCCATGCAGTGTCCGCCAGACGGATTGGATTACAGCTTGAGTAGAGTGAGTTCCCCTTTTTTCTTTCATTAAAAATACCTGTTTCTACTGAGCTGGCTTGGTTATTGATTTGTGCCAACTTAATACTTCCTCAATAAAGGGAAAACTCACAAAATAGGAACGAGAAGTACCCCGTGGGAATCACACAGAGAGCGTGCACCTGGGCTGTGCACCCATTTTCTTCAGGTCCCAGAAAGCCACGCTTTAATTTGGAGCTACCTCCTAAAAATAATTGGCTAACAAGGTTTCCCCCTTTTGTTTAAACAACAGCGATCCAAACCCAATACAAAACTATGTAGAGTAGGAACAGATATCAAGTATAAAATTACAAACATCATAAGCAATATTAACAAGGAACACATGATAAATATTTTAATAAATATTCTATTTTAAAGAGTCTAAATCTTGCATCAGAAATAAGCTTAGCTAAATCACAAGAGGAAGGTAACTATGACTATCTAATCTTCAATCCCATCAAAGGTCTGAGAAGGGAGATAATATTACTTGAGTAGGTAGGAAGTGCAGTCAAGCAGGGTCCAAAGCAAACAGTATATAACTGAGGTAATTGGCTACCTAAGCAATCACCCAAAATCTCATTTGCAATGTTGAAGCAACCAACTTTTGCTAAGGCCTAGCATAACTGACAGGAAGAAGGCAGGAAGTTTTTCAGAACTGTCTTACCCTGTCTTGGCAAGGTTTGGCAGTTCTTTTCCTTGTGTCCTGCTTATCCAGTCTTGATATTGTGCACTTTGTCAGTGGTTGATGCGTGGGCAAAGTTCCTTGCCCAAAGGCCAATTATGTCAAGAAGAAAACAAACTCCAAGAAGAGTGTCTTTGGTGTTCAACATTCTCTTGGGAATAGATTGATGCTGTTAGGGGCAATTATGCCTCCTGTCAACAGAACCCTAAATTATTTAAATGCCATGTTGATCCTTGAAGTGGTTTAAGATGACCTATCTAGGCAGATACAATCTCTATGTATCTAAAGAACCTAATTAACTTGACAATATTTATAACAAACATAACAACTATTGATCTACAGCATTTAATATCTGTATAACTTAAAGCCTAAGACTTCATGTCAGAATATTAAATAATCTGTAAACAAATATGCAGCAAATGAGGACAATGACCTCAAAATGTAAACAATGTATAAATATCTTGATCAGAGGTAAGAATAATATATAATGCAATATGAAATATATACTAAAAGTTGTATCAATATACAAAATGTCCTAAATAGAGGTAGAAACATACATATATACAATCTGATAGAATAACTTTGCATAGGTGTGCAAATATTGTAAACAAATAACAAATATAATTTGAACTTGTATAAATATACAAAACTATACCAATGTAAATTATCCATAAATAATAGATCACAAGTATTCATTCTATTATACACTCTTATTATCCCCCAAGTTTTTTTTTGAACCTACATAGTTTCCACCCCAACCCTCTACCTTACAAGTAATAATTAGCAATCCCTAAATTGTGTTCTCAACCTTGAGGAAAAACTTTTTTGGGAGAGGGGACATCATCCTCTAGAATTGCTTCCAGCTATCATGGGGACAATGTTCTCTTTATGGGATCCTGCAAAAGTAAAGTGATGGTTAAGTTTTAAGATTATGTCATATACATTCAATAAAGAAGTAAAGAAAACATACATTCAATAAAGAATACGATATAGACAAAATAGACTTGGAGAAAGTAAAATTTTTCCTAAAGTCTTCCTTCTGTCCCATAACAGAAGGCTTCTGATATGAGACAGAAACGTTGAATGTTTCTTTTAATAACATGCTTGGATTCAGAGAACAGAGCCATTGTCCAGTTCCAAAGCCAGCTCTCTGTCTGTCTGTCTGTCTCTCTTTCTATATATATACACATACATATGTGATGTATATGTTTCAATCACCTGTCCTCATAAGTCATAATCCTTTTACTCAATGATCCTTATTGGATAGTTATTTTTCCTTCTGTCAGCATCCAAACATCCAGGGTGTCTTGAATTTTTGAAGATGAGTATTTTCCTGTAAAGATAAGAGCAGAAACCTGCCCCAAGCCTTATGGTTTTCTTACCACCTGTATGGTTGTCAGCATTGTGGATGAGCTGTCATTTCTCTTTCTCAAGAGGTTTCTCTTTTTCAAAGCAAATCTTTATTAATTTTGATGGTATCAATAGTTTTTCTTCCCCTGTGGAAACAAGAGCAAAAACCCTTCCCCAACATAGCACATCTCCTGGTTTCCATTGTGAGGTCAACACATCCTTGAAATACACTTGTTGATTCAATTCAGAAGTTTTTTTTTCCATTATCCAATGTCTCTCTGCTGCCGTTGTTCCTTTCTCATTAGCATTAAGAAAATTCAAGGTTAATAAAGCATTATGCAATCTATTTCTGTGGGTATTTTCCTTTCCTTTCTGTTTGTTTAGCATATTCTTTATAGTTCAATCTGGCCTTTCTATAACTGCCTGACCTGTGGGATTATTTGGTATACCTGTAATGGGCTTTATATTATAAAAGGCAGAAAAACGTTTTATTTTCTTAGATACATTTGCTGGACCATTGTCTCTATTTGTGCAGGAATAATCATTATGGCCATAACTTCTAATAAACTAAGAATACAACTAAGATTTGGATTCACCCTATCCACATGTGCTTCCTGTAATTTCTTCTCAACAATCGTCAATTCCTCTTTCGCTTCAGCTGTTAATTCTCTGGGACTATTTAAGTCTTTATCACCATCTAAGGTTTTATTTAAATGAATTATTAGGTCAGGTGTTATTCCAACAGCCGGTCATAGACTGGAAACGTCTCTTAATAATCTTTGAAAGTCATTAAGAATCCACAACTGGTCTCTCCTAATTTGTGCCTTTTGTGTGCTAATTTTCTATAACCTAGGCAATTAACAGAATCTTTTCTTTAAATCTTTTCAGGAGCAGTTTGTAATCCCCATTTAGGTAAAACTTTCTTTACTTCTTCAAACATACTTTCTAAAGTATTTGCATTTGAATCAGATAACCAAATGTCATCCACTTAATGGTAGATTATAGACTTAGGAAATTGCTTACATATTATTTCCAATGGCTGATTGACAAAGTATTGGCACAGGGTGGTGCTATTGAGCATTCCCCGTGGCAGGGTGGTCCATTGATATCTCCTAGTAGGCTGAGAATTATTATAAGTAGGCACTGAGAAGGTAAATTTTTCTCTATCCTTTTCTTGTAATGGTATACTGAAGAAACAATCCTTTAAATCAATAACTATGAAAGGCTATCCTTTTGGCAACAGAGAAGGCAGAGGGCCATATTGTAGAGGGTCCATAGGTTGAATAACTTTGTTGATAGCTCTAAGATCTGTCACCATCCTCCATTTTCCAGATTTCTTTTTAACAACAAATACAGAAGAGTTCCAAGGGCTGGTATATTCTTCAATATGGCTAGCATCTAGTTGTTCCTGTACCAGCTGTTCTAAAGCCTGCAGGTTTTCTTCTGTTAGAGACTTCTGTTTAACCCATATTAGTTTCTCAGTTAACCATTTTAAAGGCAGGGCCATTAGTAGCTTTGAAGTTTTGTCAATTGCTTTGTGTTCTTGTACAGACTGAATGGCTGGTGACCTTTGTCTATAATATCTTCTAATATCTTCCACAGAAACATACATTTTGGGGGCTACAGAAATGTTAATCTGGGTATTCCATTGCTGCAATAGGTCATGACCCCACAAATTCACTGCAATATTAGCTACAAATGGCCTCAGTCTTCCTCTCTGCCCTTCTGTTCCTATACGTTCAACCTATCTCGTGCTTTGTTTCACTTGAGATAGGGTTCCAATTCCTAGGAACTGAACATCTACTTCTTGAAGAGGCCAATTCAGATGCCAAGATTCTGAAGTAATGATACTTACATCCGTACCCATGTCTAGTAAGCTGTCAATAAAAATGCCATTTATATACACTCTTTGCTTTGGTCTTTGATCATTTATAGAAGTCTGCCAGAATATTCATTTCCTATGTCCTATTGCAGCATTTGATTCATCCTCCACATCTATTCCATCATCCAAAACAGTATGGTCTTTTACAGAAGGCTCTGGATTTTTTAATTTTTCCAGTGAGATACATTCTCCATAGTAACTGGGAATGATTGGACCATGTTAGTCATGGCGGCCCATGAGAGGTCCCCCCAAGGAGTTTCCTGATGGTATCATGTTGCCTTTTCTGTCTTTTGTTGACCTACATTCATTGGTCCAATGTTGGCCTTTGCCACACCTCTTACATATACCTCAAGGCTAAGTCCTCCTATTCTTGCCATTCCCAGAGGAGACATTATTCCTAGGAATTTTTGTCTACAATCCTTTCTCAGATGTCCTATTCAACCACAATTAAAACATTTGATATTTTGATGTCTCCTCATACCACTGGAAATTGCTTCTCCTACCCAAGCTTCAGTACTCTAGTCAGGTGTCTCGACATTCATTGTATGCAAGATCCATTCATCCATTGGTGCTGATCTGACATTTAAAGGCCCAAGAATCTTTTTGCATTCTAAGTTGACATTCTCAAAAGCCGAAGATTCAACATCTAACTTCTGGGTCTGTTATCCCTATTTGTACAGCCTTAGTTAATCTTTGCAAAAAGTCACTAAATGGTTCTCTCTAACCCTAATATATAATTCAATCCTCTTTCCTATTTCCTGAATCCTGTCCCAAGCATTTAAAGCTGCTGTGCTACATAGGGACAAGGTGTGTTCATAGTAAAGAGCCTGATCCTGAGGATCAGAGTAAAGTCCCTCACCCAGAATTTGATCTTCGGCAATCTCAAGTCTTTCTGCTTTTCCCTTTTGCTATAAAATGTTTGCCTCTTCCCTCCAGTAGCACCATCAAAGCAACTGTGGTCCATTTTCTAGGACTGCTGAGATTAATTGAATCCAGTCTGTGGCATTGCTTTGTTGCTTGAAGCCCGTATTTTGGCCATTTCCCTAATGAAGGATGAAAGTATTCCATAATATATAATTGCTTGTTTAATTTCCTTTAGGTCATTCATAAGTATGGACTCCCATGTATATTTTTTGACTCTCATAGGGTATTTGATGCCAGATGCTTTCTGATGATATCAGAAAAGCAGGTATAACTCTGGGTAAGCTATCCCAGAATTTGGTACATACTGATGAGGCTAAATTTTGTCTTTGTACCTTTTGTCCCTGATCATCAAATTTGATAAATTCCTCAATCTTTTTAAATCTTTTTACCACTTCCTTTTGTAAAGTATGGATCTCCTGTTCAGTGTTCTGTTCTAATGCCCTCATTGAGGATTCCAAGGTGTAAAGTCTCTTCAGTAGAGATAATGTCTCATTCTTGGTCATAATTTTTATAGTATGCATATTACCTTCCTGGAGAGATATTCTATCAGTCAATCTATCATAAC
This sequence comes from Ondatra zibethicus, assembly GCA_004026605.1. Classification (NCBI taxonomy): domain Eukaryota; kingdom Metazoa; phylum Chordata; class Mammalia; order Rodentia; family Cricetidae; genus Ondatra; species Ondatra zibethicus. The sequence goes on from PVIU01029142.1 coordinate 15,450, forward strand.
CCTTTGACAGAGTCCAATTAATACATTGAATGGTACAAATTCTCTCAGACAATGTCTCAGCACCCTCTATCATTTGACTGGGTTCTGTTTGTCAAATTGGTTGTATTCTTCTCCAGAGTGCTGAATTTTCCTTTTTAATTGGTCATTGTCAGTCTGTAAAAACTATATTATTTCTAAAAGTGCCTCATTCTTGGCCCTATTATCAAACCATGTTTTTAAGGATAAAATATGTAGTACAAAGCTAATCCCCAGAATCAAATAGAGGGATGTAGGAGGGAAATCATACAAACCTTGCAAAACATCGTACATGGTGTAAGTAAAAAGGTATTGAATTCCTGGATAGTTAAATTGTCTGTAATTTTTCTTATAAATTATAAATTTATAATTTGTATTTCAAATTATAAATCTTACCTGTGATTGAATTTGAGCTGGAATAGGTGCAATAACCATTACCTGCCAGTAGGTGTTGCAGTGCACTTGGAGCCGTGTGGACGGTTTGAATCTAATTTTATTGTTATTTCTTAAAGATATGGTCAGATTAAAAATAGTTATTTGGTGTAAGTCACAGACTGTGTGCTCAGCAGCTGTACGAGCACTAGAATAGCAATATATCAATGCCAAACAGAGGCATCCAGGGAAGCCTTTCTTGAGTTTCTGCAGCATGGAAAAACTGTACCCAGAGCAGCTGCAAGTCCTCAGGCACTGTGCTAAGAGGAGCAGGCCTGCTTTTCATCCCAGACACCCTTGGCTGTGTCCCGCTGCCCGGCTCCTGGTTGCACGGCTAGCTTATACCCGAAATAATTACACAGAAACTGCATTCATTTAAAACACTTCCCGGCCCATTATATCTAGCCTCATCTTGACTAACTCTCACATCTTGCTTTAATCCATATCTAGTAATCTGTGTATCACTACAGGGTCATGGCTTAATGGGAAGATTCTAACCTACGTCCATCTCATGCTGGAGATTCATCGCGTCTGCCACACTTCCCTTCTTCCCAGCATTCTGTTGTATCTACTACGCCCACCTAAGGGCTGCCCTATCAAAAGGCCAAGGCAGTCTCTTTATTAACCATTGAAAGCACCTCAAATACAGAAGGACCTTCTACACCAAGGCACCTTGGCGCTCTGTGACTGCATGGCTCTGAGGCATTTAATGAGGAAATATGAAGGATCTTATCTAGCAGCAACTCAGGGTGGCTGCACGGGAATTCTATACCCAAAATGAACAGCGACGTAGAGCCTGATAGCAGCTAGCCAGAGTGGCCAGAGACTCTAGTCCCACAAATTGGGTGCCAACTGTAAAAATTAGTTCTATTTGGGAAATAGCCAAGCTAGCTAAAGGATAAAACAATTATATTTTTATTTATTATAAGGGGAAAACTCACAAAACAGGAACAAGAACTCCAAGCTCAGCTGTGCCTGCTGGGAATCACATAGAAAGAGTGCACCTGGGCCATGCACCCATTTTCTCCAGATCCCAGAAAGCCACACCTTAACTTGGATCCACCTCTTAAAGATAATTGGCTAACAAGGTTTCCCCATCACCTACCTGGTTGCCTTGTTCAGCCTTAGTATGAAGGGATGTACTTAGTATTATTGTAATATGATATGCCATGTTTGGTTTCTATCACTGGGAGGGTGCCCTCTTCTAAAGCAAAATAAATGGAGGAGGAGTGGATTATCCACAGAGGGGGAGAGAGGAACTGAAAGGAGAGGAGAGAAAGTCTATGTGTAATTGTTAAATGAATCAAATACATATATTAGTATAGAGAGAAAGAAGGAAGGAAAAAAGAGAGAAAGAAAGAAAGAAGGAAAAAAGAGAGAGAAAGAAAGAAGGAAAGACAGAGAGAAAGACAGAGAAAGAAAGAAAGAAAGAAAGAAAGAAAGAAAGAAAGAAAGAAAGATTCTACTAGATGTGCTGAAGTATATGGTGAAGAGTTCATGATACTTCAACACTACACAAAGAACTCTGGGCAAGTGAGAAAAACTGGGGGAGTGAGATGTTGTTTTGGCCAGTGTTCTTTTGCTGTGAAGAGACACCACAACCACAACTCTTATAAAAGAAAGCATTTAGCTCCTTTGTCCCACGGAGCCGAGCAGAGAGGAGCGGGCAACCCTCAGTAGGCCTGCTTTTGGGACCGGGAACCTCGCCCAACCAACTTCCGCGGATTCATCTGGACCCTGTCCCGGCTGCACCTGAGCTCGGCCCACCCGGGCTGAGGCCTTGGGGGAAGGACGAGTCCCCTGCTAGGGGGCCTCCTTTGTCCCATGGAGCCGAGCAGAGAGGAGAGGGCAACCCTCAGTAGGCCTGCCTTTGGGACCGGGAATCTCGCCCAACCAGCTTCCGCGGATTCATCTGGACCCTGGTGAGTGGGCCCCAGCCCATCCCCGGGACCTTCTGGCCACTTGGGGCTCCCATCTGTTGGCTTTGCTGCTTATCCCAACCCTGCTCGCCCCCGGGTCTCCCTTCTCATCTGCGTGGTCCCGGCTGCACCCGAGCTCGGCCCACCTGGGCTGAGGCCTTGGAGGAAGGACGA
>PVIU01029143.1:0-17987 GCA_004026605.1 Ondatra zibethicus
GTGCTGATCAAAAGTAGGGAGCCTTTTTATAGTCAGGCTCTGACCTTTAATTACAAAAGCATAATTTTTGCAGTTATTAATTTAGTTGGTTTTTTGAGACAGGGTTTCTCTGTAGCTTTGGAGCCTGTCCTGGAGCTAGCTCTTGTAGACCAGACTGGCCTCGAACTCAGAGATCTGCCTGCCTCTGCCTCTCAAGTGCTGGGATTAAAGGTGTACGCCACCATTGCCTGGTGAGAAGCTGAATTTTAAATGAGTTAATTGACCACATTAGTAGCAGTGACTGTCATTTTAGGGTAGAAGCCCCTGGCAAGGTCTAACATCTTTATGTATAGTGTATATGTGCATGTGTGTGCCTGTGGACATCAGAGAACTTTAGCTAGAGTTCCAGGAGGTTGTGAGCTATGCAGGTGCTGGGAACTGAACTTAGATTGTAGTATGTACTCTGTGGTAGAAACCAAGGGTATTAAGAGCTAATGCTTATTCTACCTGTGTTCATAGAAGAAAATTATTGCTTAATAGCCTGTTGATTTTTGTTTGGACAGGGAACCAGTGTTGGTTTAATTAGGTAAATGGGTGACTTTAATGGGATCTGTTAAATGCTGTATAGAATCCTTTGTATCCAGTTGGATTAACCATCACTAGCATAGTACTATTACTACTGTCTTTACACATGTGCATACATCTATTTGTCTAGGATTTAGTAAGGTTCATAGATAGCTAAAATAACCACGATAATGGAGAAGGCAGAGCTTTTCCAAAGCATGTGAACATAGAATGCTGAGAAAGAATACACAGCCAGCCAAACGGGGAAAGGATTAATTTGCATGCTTTATTTACATACATATATAAAATTAATATTCAAGAGAAAAATGGGCAAACAAAACAGTTTTCTACATTTTTCATGGTTAGCCCTGGTAGTAATATACTAGACCGTCCTGGCCTACATAAGTCCTCTTTTTAAAAAAAGAAGGAAAGGAAGAAAGAAAATACTTACAGAAAACATAAATTTTTACAATTATTGGGGGGCAGCAGAGCTCAGGTGTCTGGGCATGGAGATGGGGGCATCAGGACTGCTGGTGTAGGTGGATAAGCAGTTACTTTCACTTTTTTGGTATTTTCTTAAGGTGTCCCTATAGTGCTGTCAGACAGTGAAGAAGAAGAAATGATCATTTTGGAACCAGACAAGAATCCAAAGAAAATAAGGTAAGAGATTTCTGGTTTCTTTCAAATATCCATAGAAACAGGACCTAGTTGTGTAGCAGGACGCCTGAGCATTGTGCATGAGGCAGTGGGCACACAGTGAGCTGTCCTTGCTTTATTCACAGAGCGCAGACCACCAGTGCAAAGGAAAAGGCCCCGAGTAAAAGTCAAGTGAAAAGGAGGAAAAAGAAGAGAGCTGCTAATTAAAGCTAACCTGGCATTTTTGTAAATATATATATAACTAATAAAAGGCTATTTATTCAGCGCTGTTTAACAGCCTGGGTAGTTTTTTATTTGAAAATCCATTATAAAAACGGAACTTTTTGATAAATTTGTCTTTAACATTATGCTTTGAATAAACTTTCTGTACAACTTTTCTGTTGCACAAAATCTTATTTGTAAAAGTTGATAAATAAAACAGTTCAGTAAACTACTGTAGCATACATAGAACAAATGGGTTTGGGGATCTCTACATACTTATTTTATAACCAAGTCAGCAATTTGGTTTACTTGCTTAGAATAATCAATGTCAGAATTTGAAGATCCATTTCCCTGAAATATTTCAGTTTTAGAATGCCGTTTCCACCCCCCACTGAACAGTAACAAACCAAGTTAGCTTTTCTAAGTGACATTATCAGCCTTATTTTTATCTCAAATTAACTTTGACTTGCAAAGATTTCCAAATCAATTTATTCTTAATATCCTGACAGTTGGCAGCACCAAATGTTAACAAAACCAATTAAAATTAGCCAAATATCTAAGATAGACACATGTACAAAAGATATACAAATTAAAACCATTTAAAAAGCAATGGATACCATAATTTGTCTGTGACTATACCATTTACATTCTGAAATGATTGTGAAATTAAAACCCAAGATAAAAACTGTCCATTGTGAACTCTGAGTGACTCCCATTCTAAAAAAAAGGTAGTCTTTCATTCTTACACATTTAGTGTCTCTGGTGGGTTGAGAAGAGAAACACCATGATACCTGTTGAGTAGGGAAAAACAAACAAACTTAGTAAACATTTATGTACCCCCAGACTGGAGAAATGCTATTTCTATTTGATTAGACTGATGAATGTAGAATCATCTGATACCCAGAACACATGCACCTGTTCCCTTACCCACCCTACCAGATGCCCAGGGCAAAATCACATGCACAGCAGCTCCCCACACACGATTACTGTCTTGGCAGCTGAGGCAGACCACCAGTACCCTTTCATGAACAAAGGATCTGACTCTTACTTTGAATGCTTGTACTTTTCTCTTATTGACTGTTGGGCATGCTGCGGTGCTCTGAGGTAGGTCTGGTAAAGGTCCATGAGACAAGGCTTAAGACTTTCCAGGGTGTATCCAGTCTTTTGTACCAATGACTCAGGCTACAAAGAAAAGACAACCATTGAGTTTTTAGTAACAGCACAGGGCACTGACCACTGCACCTTAATCTTGCACTAATCTTTAACATGTTCAAGTTCACTCCATCTTTTATTTTGACTACTTCCCCTGCTAGCAGCAGGCGATTGGCCCAGATTCTTGAAGCAGAGCTTTCAAATTCAAGTTTACAGCTAACCTTTCTGCCCAAACCTAACTAGCAAGTGTAATACATACCCAGCTTTGTCCTGTGACTGTGTAGAGCGCTAGATGAAAGGCAGCTCCAGCAATGAGTGACGGCAGGTACTTTAGGTATGGGTCAGCATCTATCAAACTTAATTCTCCCAGAAACTGGAATGAAAAAACAAATAGCTCTAAAATCACAAGTTCTAGCCTTGCAATCCTGATTTGCTTTTCCCGTCTTTGATGCTCACTGGTTCTGTATCAGCCCGGGGAGAATTTATTCCAATGTTTTGCTCCATCCTTAGTTTACATTTCTGTCCCTAATAACGTAAAACATCTCACAGGATGTTGTCTTTAAACCACTAGTTAGTGTTTTTCTGACACGGTTACTTCTGTATATCCACTGGGAAATTCTCTCCTGGACCTCTCAGTCCCTTCCCACGAACACCAAATACTTAAGTACCTTACATATAAAAGATATACCATTTCTGTACAATCTAGTGCTATATACCTAGGATATCACTAAATTACTTATAATAATAAATGAACAGCACATATATAGTTGCATTGTGTTTAAAGCTATACTAATCCAGTACATAGGCAGGCATCTTTAATACCTGTTGGCTGATTTCATAAGCATAGAACCCAAAGAGAGGGCCAACTATATTATCTTTCTTTTGCTAGCTATAGGTTTTTCTGTGTATTAGAACTGAAAATAGTTAATCTCTTAAGCAATGTTATACAATGAAACCAGGGCTAATTATAACCTAAAAACAAACAAACAAACTCATAAATGAACTTACCATTGCTAAGCTTTCAACTTTGCAGTTTGCAGGCTGCTGGTGCAGAAAGTATTGGGTAAGAAACTGATTTACTGTTGGAGCAGCTAAGTCAAAAGCAAGGACTTTCAATACTAGGTGCTCCATTCTCAGAACCTGCTTCTTGGAATAGGTATCGTCTGTAATATACACAAACTCTGCTACTTCTGGGGGGTATATTTCTTCAAACTTTCTACAACAAAAGAAATTTTAAGTGAGTTTTTTTCCCCAAAAGCAGTTTTTGTCCTAATCTAAAATGCTTGGGCTGTACAGACTCAAAACTCTCACTTCCATCAACCACATTCCCACTAAGAGTTGACCATCTCTGGTTGAGGGGCTTCGGGTGTATGTCTCCTATGTGGTCAAAGGAAATGATTTTAAGTTTTCCAAAATGGAAAACAAGGCCAGAGTAGCTGAAAATTTAGATAACCTACGATTTCAAGAAAATGTTTTACTTTTAAATGTCGTTTTTATGCCCCATGAAGGGAAAGTACTGCTTATCCTCCAGGAAGCACTTTATTGTGGAAGAGTTTAACCTTCTAAGCTCTGATCTAGCCTGCTACATGTGCCCATTCAAGGCACATGAAACCCAAATCTAGAAAGTTTTATGTTCTAGGCTAGAAAACAAGTTTCACCCTCTACTCCCAGAAGCCCCACCCACTAAAGCTGTCAGTGTTGAAATGTTACGAGTACAAAAATCTAAATTTATTCCCTTCATTACAAAATAGTGAGAAAGCACTGACTGAGACTCAGGTTCAGTTCTCAGCACCAGCAATGGTGGCTCATAAAACTGTCTATAACAGTCTTGGGATCCAATGCCCTCTTCTGGCCTCAGCAGGCACTGTATACATGTGCTACAGATATTCATGCCACAAACCACCCAATAAAGTATAAATGAGAGGAGGGGGCAGTGAAAATGACTTTGAACTGAGTAACTGTACTTACGAAGCTAGCAGCATAGCAGCAGTGCCTACAAGCTGAAGCTTCCCTCTTAACACAGACATGGAAGAGAGGAACCGGTCAATGTAGTTCACGGCCAAATGCAGGGTCTCATTCTGTAATTTATATTCTTCTCCCACTTCAACTAGCCAGTCCACAAGGATGGCCCGCATACTGTTAGTGATGTCTGGCTGCTTCTTCATATAACCTACTTTAGGTTTACATTTAACCTGAAGGAAAACTCAGTAGTGTTAAAGCTATAATCAGGTCACTTTACCATTCACAAAGATGCTATTGATATATACTATAAACTTAAGTTTAGCATTACAGCAACTCACTAGTAACTAAATGTCAACACTATCCTCTCAACTTCATTCAGTAGTTTTAATGAACAGAATCTTACCTCCATTTCCCTAAGGTATGTGTGAATATCTTCATGGTAGTCGGGTACTTCATTAACACTCACTGGCTTTTCGTCTTCTAAGACAATAGACATATCCATAGCATGTGGTGATTCTGCATATGACATCGAAACCAAAGTATTTATCTCTCCCCTCTGGTAAAGCAACACAGAGCATTCTATTCTGGTCTTAGTATTTCTGTCTCTATAGTTTTAGGATGAACTTAATTCAAAAAAAGAAAATAAATAGGCTACTAAGAGGACTGAGAATTACCTTAAGTATCATCTTCCACAAAAGATGAATAGATGATACAGTGGTTCTGTTAGGGCATAGTACGTAACGAAATTTTGAAATAATTATTTTTTTGTCTTAAGAGAGAATTGCAGATTTCAGAGGCTGACATATTCAAACCACAATCAGGGAGTAACTAGAATCAGGTAAATGTTGTATTAACAAATGTTAGAAATTTGTAAGGGACTTGGTGTTTGTGAAAATAGGGTCTCAGCCGGGTGGTGGTGGCACACGCCTTTAATCCCAGCACTTGGGAGGCAGAGGCAGATAGATCTCTGTGAGTTCGAGACCAGCCTGGTCTATAAGAACTAGTTCCAGGACAGGCTCCAAAGCTACAAAGAAACCCTGTCTCGGAAAGAACAAAAACAAAAACAACAACCAAAAAAAAAAAAAAAAAAAAAAAGAGGAAGAAAGAAAAAAAAAAGGTCTCATTCTGTAGCCCAGGATGGCCTGAAATTCACTCTGTAGCCCAGGCTGGCAATCTTGCCTCAATGTCCTGCGTGCTAGTTACAGGCATGAACCCATTCAGTTGTACTTTTTACCATTTAAATTATCTTTTGAAGTAAAGAATTTCCATTTTTTTTCCTAGAGCACCTTGAGTTAAGAAAAAACAGCCCGGCAGTGGTGGTACATGCCTTAATCCCAGTTCTTGGGAAGCAGTTCAAGGCCAGCCTGGTCTACAAGAGCTAGCTCCAGGACAGGCTCCAAATCCAGAGAAACCCTGTCTTGAAAAACCAACCCCTCCCCCAAACACACACTACAAAATTTATGTAAAAATAAATTGTTCCCATACCCTTCTTCCCCAACAGTAGAACTAAAAAAAGTCAAGGGGGCTGGGGAAGACAGTGCCACACACAGCATGAGGATTAGGTCGCGTTCCCAGCACCACAGAGGCTCGATGTGGCCATCTGTAACCCTAAGGCTAAGGAAGGAGAGAGGGTTGAGAACAGTCGAGTCCTTGGAGCTCAACAGCCAACCAATCTAGCTAAACCAGTGACCTCCAGTGAGACTTTTTACATCAAGAAATGAGAGAAAAATGGTGACAGATATCCCAAAGTCAAGTACACCTCTGGTCTCCACAGGTACCAGCACGACAAGCATACCCCTTCCCTGACACAGCCTAAGGTGGACAGTGCAACACCTCTGGTCTCCATACAAGGAGATCATAGCAACAGCAGAGCTGTCTGCAGCAGCTGCTCTGCCTTCCGTGTGCATCTGACGACTTACATCAGATGAGCTGATTGATTGAAGGGATGGCAGATACCATAATGCTCAAAACTGTAGCTCCAGTAGCACTCTCAGGAGTGGCGTGTAAGATGTGAGTCAAACACAACTGAAACTTACTCTCCCAGCCAAACACTGATGAGGTCAGATTAAAATAAGCATTTAAGATCTAATTAAGATTGATAGTTTGCAGCGCCCTCCCTGCCTGTTAAGGATGAGTCAGTCCTTTTGTAGGTCAGTAGGTCTGAGGATTAGCCATGAGATCTGAGAAATCCTTTTACACCCATTGCAGTAATCTTAGCCCACTGTGTTATGATCAGGTAAAACAATCTTAGCTGGGCATGGTGGCATGCGTCTTTAATCCCAGCACTCAGTGAGGCAGAGGCAGGCGGTTCTCTGTGAGTTTGAGGCTAGCCTGGTCTACAGAGCAAGTTCCAGAACGGCTAGGGCTGTTATACAGAGAAACCCCATCTAGAAAAACAAAACAAAACGACATAGCCTCAATCCTGAAAGTATCACTAACCCAATCAAGTAACTAATTTCTTAGTTTGATAAAGAACTTTAAGAAGTATCGTATGGTGTCATAGGCCTTAATTTAGAAATTTGGGAGACTAAGGCAGGCTGGTGTAAGTTCAAGACTTGCCAGAGCTACAGAGTGAGATCCTGTCTCAAAAATAAAAGGCAAAAACCTTACCAAAACTACCATCCATTGGATAATCAAGAGGTACCAGTGGTTTTCTGGTTCCAGGTAAAGAGACAGCTGCATTAAAAGCCAGGGCATCTTCACACTGTGTTTCTTTATGCTCAGCTGGCCTCTTCTGGGTCTCTTCTGCTTCATCCACATGAATAGTAAAAGCAGGCTGTTTACTGGTTGCTTTCCATGAAGGACCAACAGCGACATGTTCATCGTTTACAGAAAGGTCCTTAAGAGGTGCAACCTAAAAAGGAATTTTTGAATAGAATTTTGCCTTCTTGCCCTGTGGGTCTCGGCTTTTATTCCTAAATATTCCATTAGGAAAAATAAACTTCTTGAGGCAAAGTCCAGATAAGTAACAGTTCGAGTAAAGCAAGATACTGGGTGGATAAATTTGTCAGTCGTTCCTACAAAGGCTGATTGAATTGCAAACTAATCAAGGCTCTAAGTTTAGGGGAAAGTACTGATTCACAACTTTAGCCCCAGGGTGGAGCGAAAATGCAGGTCTGGCTAAAATGGCGGAATTTACCAAGCAAAATATTGCTTTCTGTCCTTCCTCGAAAAGTGGAGGCAATCTGTGAAGCAGATGGTGAGGGGGAAGGGATCTGGACCCTATGGCAATGTCTGTCTCTCAAAGTGGAGGGAAAGGCACACAGCTGGGCGAAGCCGACACGCGGGGGCATCGCTCGGTATAACCCCGGGCATTTTTACAAAGACGCCGCCACTAGTGCTGAAGGGCAGCATACACGGGTCCGCAAGGCTGGCGGGGCTATCTGGCACTGGAAACCCCGGGGCCGTGCAGACTGCAGCCCGACTCCCCCTAGAAGGCGCAGCGTGCTCTCTGCCCCTCTCGGCTGCTAAACCGAGGCCCACTCCCGCCCGGCCCTCTCCCCTACCCTCGCGCCCCTTTACCCGCCGAGTCTTGAATCTCTGCTGCGGCGCGTTTCCCCGCGCGTTCCCGGCCTTCAGCGCTATCTGCGCCCGCGGCTGCTGGGCTGGCGCCACCTTCTCGGGGTTGACATTCTCCTGGTCTTCCTGCTGCAGCGAGAGCAGGGCCGAGCCCGCCTCGCGAGCCGACGGTCTCGAGCTGCCGGGCATCGCGGCTCCGGTGGGGATCCGTCGGCCGCAGAGCGTGCACTGCGCCCGCCGCTCCCAGGCTCTGCGCTGGACCCTGGCGGCCGACGCGCGGAGCAGGCGCTGCGGGCGGGAGGAGCGCGAAGCCCAGTGGCCGCGAGCGAGCAGCGCGCCGGCCGCCGGCTGTTCTTGCAGTTCAAGCAGCGCGCGACTATTGAAATGGGCCAATGAGGGCGCCCGGGGCCCGTGACGTCACCAGGAGCGCCGGGAGCCGCGAGCGAAGGCCCGACGGGAACCTAGCTGGGCGGGCGCCCGAGGACGCGCCTGCGCGGGGAGGAAGGGCGGGGTGGGCGCCAGCCTCGGGCGGGTTCCCGCAGCTCAGCGCCTCTGTAACCCCGCGGCTCACGGGATGCCGGGCGGGCCAGACGAGCCCTCGGGGCCTACAAGTGACAGCGTTGTCGCCCTCACTCATAAGGCACCTACCAGAACACACACATACAAACACACTCTCCTCTCCTCTCTCTCTTTTCACCTAACAGAACACACACACAAACTCTGTGTCTCTCTCTCGCTGTTTATTTTTGCATCACCTCTCCAGTATGTATTTTTTTGTTTGTTGTTTAATTTTGAGACAGGGTTTAATAATGCAGCCTGGATTGTCCTGCAATTCACTGACATCCGCCTGCCACTGCCTCAGGAGTTCTACGCCTGGCATTATTCCAGTAAGCTTTTTTCCTCCCCTCTAATAAAGATGTGGTCCATTTAAAATGCCAACTTGAGCTATTGTTGATAAACATGAAACAAAATGATGTATTAGAAGAAATTCAAACGTTCGTTAGTTTTGTTTGCCCTTGGTTATGATATCCAACAAAGCACACCACGAAGTCCCGTGGACCCAAATAGATACTACATTTAGAAATAATGTGCATGATGGTGTATACCTTTAACCCCAGAGCTCTGGATCTCTGAGTTCAAGGCCGGCTAGGCCTACACAACCAGTTCCAAACCATCTATATAGTAAGACACGGTCTCAAAAAGTGTTCATATGAAAAACAGTGGCCTGGGTGTACCAAGAAAGCCTCCAGAAAATATAAGAAAAAAAATGTGACCTTATTAAGAACCAACATATATGCCTTAAATGTTTACATTTAATACTTAAGAATTGCACACAAAATATAACAATGTAATTATCGTTTTCTCAAAAAGGCATAACTCCATCCTTTGAAAGCAAGACAGCTGTCTTCCATTATCTTTATAATAATATCTTTAAACTTTAATACAATATTCTCCTATAAATGTATAAAACTTATATTGCTTGAAAGTCTCCCCCCTTCCCCGAACATATAATAAAAAATAGTTTCAGGAACTATTAACAGGAAAATCTTAGACGCCATCACTCTTCACTTGAACATTTTAAAGCTCATCTGGTTACATCCAGGACATCCATCTGGGATCCCTCCAGTCTGAGCGAGTCTGCTTACTTTGCTGGCCAGTTTACAGCACTAAGTCAAGTATTTCACAACCTTCAGGAGCATCATGTCACCAAGTAAGAAAAAAATGGGGTGTGAATTCATTCCAAATCCTAGAAAAACAAACTTATTTCCACCTCATGATAAGAGAGGAATGGGGTACACTTGTAAACTTGCCCAGCCTTATAAAATTCTAGCGTGGCCCCTTACATCAGCTTCACTTAAGTGGTTGATGAGTTTACAGAATGGTCCGGAAGATCAAACAAGTAATATGATACATAAAGGGAAAATACATTATAAAGCATGATGTTTGTACACTTATATGTATTTTATAAAAAGGACACATTTTATTTTATAATTCTCAGTTTAGAAATTAAAATACCATTTGTCAAAAAGTTGTTAATAGCTCTTATAATCATTCTACTTATGTTTGTTTGTTTTTCCCCCGAGACAGGGTTTCTCTGCATAGCTCTGGCTGTCCTGGAACTCACTTTGTAGACCTCGAACTTACAGAGATTCCCCTGCCTCTGCCCCTCTGCTGGAATTAAAGGTGTTCGCCAGCCCCTACCCCCACTTGTTTAGATTTTGGAGACAGGGTCTTCTGCTCTATCCCAGGTTGACTCGGATCTTATTGTGTTACATAGGCCGTCCTTGACCTCCCAGTTAATCCTCTCTCCTCAGCCTCTGAGTGCCAAGAATTCAGGCAGTAGCCATCACACCCCGCTCCACTTGTGTTTTAGAAATAAAATTCTCTTCATTGTTAAACAATTCCAATAAATAGGAGCATCACTTAAATCATGATATCACAGATGTTCCATGTATCGAGAGTGGTCCCTCCTCACCACTTTTTGTTAAGCAGACCGTGCTGCAGGCCGTACCTTGTTCATCCTTCATGCTGCATCGAAGAAAGAAATCAGTGCATTCTGGTCATAGCTGTCAAGAATCTCCAGTAGAACAGGTACTTTAGTTTTTACATTCGTGCCTTTGAACTTAAATTTATCTATGAAAAGATCAGTAATCATACCTATAAAGAAAAACATTATTTCCTGTCATTGATGAGTTATTTAACAATGCAGTTAGTACTTTATAATCACCAGCCATTCCATTATTCAACATATATAAATCTTGAAAAGGTTGGTCTTTATAAAAATAAGTATGTATGTGGGGAGGGTTTTAAGCAATGTTCAAGACATAAATATTTAGTAACCTTTCTAACAACAGGTTATAACTGCTGGTTCAGACAACCACTGCCAGCCATTTTGAATCACTGCTGGTACGCACTTCATCACAGTGATGTCTGTTCCACCAGGAAGCTTCAACTGAACTAACACACTCCACCTCCAGGCTTACTGGATTCATAGGTCAGGGGCAAATTATTTCACCTCTGACTTTCCCAGATGTAAAGCAGGGACAAGCCAGGTAGTGGTGGCGCATGCCTTTAATCCCGGCACCCAGGAGGCAGAGGCAGGTAGCTCTCTGTGAGTTCGAGGCCAGCCTGGTCTACAGAGCTAGTTCCAGGACAGGCTCCAAAGCTACAGAGAAACCTTGTTTCAAAAACCAATAAATAAATAAAATAAAATAAAACAGGGATAGTTCAAGTTGTCAGTCATTTATACAAGACCCCAGAGACAAGTAGATTTCAGGAACAGAAAAAGGAGAAAAAGAATATACCATGGGTAGTATTGGTACAATGGGACTGAGTGGCAGCAACATCTGATAGCAAAAGGCAATACTTTGGCAATAAAATTTATAGGTGATTATGTATTTTGCACTAAATGGAATAAAAAAGATTAGAAATTGACTTCATGTCAGAGTCAATCACAGTAAGGCACATTTTGCTAGTAAATGATTTACAAAAGCAAAACTCTAATTTTCAAAGCTGCTTTCTGGATTTTGGAAGCACAGGTAAGAGCTGGTAGATCTGCAACACCGTCACTTCAGGATACTGAAAAAGAGATCCTGTGCTTGCCATCCAGTGAGCATTAAAATCTCCTGTTGTTCATGTGGGAGAAAGTCTGCAGGCTGGTGGGCCAGTGTGGACTGGTGAAGACAAGTGACACCGGCCCAGGGAGAGACGGCCCTGAAGGCTTTGCCACGCACTAGCTATGTGACGGCAAACTTTCCTCTCATGTCTGGTTAAAGAATATTGAAAATGAAGATAAACCATCTACCTTGCAGAGCTGTTGCAACAGTTAAAAATCCCCTGGAAGACGGTGTAGCTGCACACGGTGGGTCTCACGGGAGGACTGCAGACAAGCCCTTCGCTGAGCCCACTCCTCCCTCCCTCCATCTCTGCCTTCACTTCCCTTCATCCTTCTCTTGCTGTCAATATAATCTGTAACATACCCAGCTTCTCACCAAAGCAAAACAAGTTTTAAACTGTGAATTTAAGTATCACATAAATATCCCTATGGAAGCTCTGCATGAATAGATTAAATGACTGCATTTTTACAGCAGCAACAGAACCTGAAAAAGTCATCTGTGAGAAATAGTGTGGATGGTGAGGTCTTGTGGGTCGAAAGACTTCTTCACTGTGCACGTAATAATTCCATTTTCTCATTTATTTGCATTTCTTTTTTTGTTTGTTTGTTTATTTGGGTTTTTTTTTTTTTTTTTTTTTTTTTTTTTTTTTTTTTTTTTTTTTTTTTTTTTTTTTTTTTTTTTTTTTTTGGTTTTTCGAGACAGGGTTTCTCTGTAGCTTTGGTGCCTGTCCTGGAACTAGCTCTTATAGACCAGGCTGGCCTCGAACTCACAGAGATCCGCCTGCCTCTGCCTCCTGAGTGCTGGGATTAAAGGCGTGCACCACCACCGCCTGGCTTTTTTTATTTTTATTTTATTTTATTTTATTTTATTTAGACAGGGTTTCTCTGTGTTGCTTTGGAGCTTGTCCTGGCTTGTAGACCAGCCTGGCCTCAAACTTACAGAGATCCCCCTGCCTCTGCCTCCCTAGCACTGGGATTAAAGGCGTGTGCCATCACCGCCACATCACCGGGCTTACTTGCAAAGTAAAAAGTGTTAATATGTTAGGCTACCTTGGCAAAATACAGAAATACTTTGTACAGTAAACTGGCTGACACAGGCTCAGGACAGCTGTGATCTCTGCTAGCTCCCTTCACAACTCTTGGGCTAATAAACTGCTAAGGAGAAAGAAGTACAGCAGCTTGTGCTAGAAAGGTCCACTCACCATAGAGCCTTTCAAGGTGTGCAGGCTGCTTTTTGTATTCTTCTTGTAGGTGATCTGCCTCTTCTAGAATACAGCGATATTCTGGAATCAGGAAGTTCGTATTTCCTTCATGAACCTGCAATTCCTTATTAAAAAAAAAAACAGAGAAGCACCTTAATGGTCAAATTTTATATTAAAGTATTTATAGCTAGAAAACCCAGTGCTAACAATCATGCTCAGGATCCCACTGATGCATGCATATCCTTACCTTTAAGGCATCAATTAACTGCACTTTCTTAGCCAGAAGCAACTGATACTCCAGCTTTGGATGGATGAGCTTTAAAGTATGCTTGACTGACACTTCATTTATCTCTAGAAGAAGCGGGCCACGCAGGTAAGTCACTTTCATGAGAAACATTGCTAAAAACTGTAAAAAACTGGATGAATGAAGGATTTTCCTTTTTTACCGTATGATATGTTGAGATTAATTTTCCTTTTTGTGGCTTCTTTAGAAAGTACATCTTTTAGGATGGATATTGTAGAAATGTTGTCAGATTTAAAAACTCCTTCTCCTTTCCTACAAAATCAATGTATTTTTACAAAGAAAAGTTATAGGAGCGAGTGGTCTTGTAAACACATATTTTTACCTAGAGTTTAGTTTAAATTTCACTGGACTTAAGATGATCTGTGTAGAACATTAACATAAAGCAGACTTAAACATGTATTCTATCCTTTACCATGCCAAGGCAGTTTCTGAACTCAGAACTAAAGATCCTGTTACACACAATCCTCTTTAGATGAGAATATTTAAGTAACCCATTTAAAACTGGTTTCTTTGTGGACGTTAATATTGCCAACAACTAACCTCATATATAAAATGTATTTAGAATTGCTTATTTATACAATACATAAATACAATTTAATTTGGTGTATTCACACAAATAAACTATAGTATTACTACTATATGCTTTATCCTTAGAATAAATCTGGTATCCACCCTGGACTAGCGACACCTGCTGTCTAAGGCCTTGCTTCCACAGCCACGACGTGTGGTCCCAGGACCCTCAGGACCCTTGCCAGGAATAGTGGAGAACGCTTGCAATCCCAGGAGTCAGAACGTCCCCCAAGGACAGGAATACATTAAAATGGTACACACTTCACTTTCAGATATTTGGGACACAATGAAAATTTCAAATCTAAGCATCATGGAAATTAAAAAATTCTTTTTCAAAGACATAGAAAACAGTCTCAACAACATCACAGCAGAAAATTCCCCAAGTTAGACAAAGAGATGGCTATGCAGATAGAGACAGTTAGGATGCCACGCAAAAAAGAACTTCTCCTTGTCATTACAGTTAAACAACTAGATATTCAGAACCAGGAAAACACACTGAAAATGTCAAGACAGAACATCATCAAGTCACATATGAAGCAGGCTGATCAATACAGCAGGGTTTCCAAGAGATGTTTTAAAAAGCTACAAAGTTACAACTTTCAAGTTTTGAAAAAGAATAATTGTTAACCCAGACCACTACCTTCAGCAAAGCTATCAGTCATAACTGAAGGGGCAAGAAAAGTTTCCCATAATAAAAACAATTCATGACCATTAAGCCAACTCACAGAAGATACTAAAATAATTCTCTGACTGAAGAGAAATACAAACACATCCATGGGGCCACAAGGGAAGAATAAACCACTCTTTAGTAATAATGGTTAAGTAGGAGAGAATAGGAAAACACCAAAATACTGCAAAATCAACAAAAGGAATGGCAGTAATACAAACTTTTTAGTTATAAATCTAAATATTAGTGTTCTCAATTTCCCTTTTATCGGTCACTGACTAACAGAAGGAATTTAAAGGCAGGACCTATCTACTAGTAGTCTCTAAAGCCCACACCTTGCCAAGGACAGAGGCTGCTAGAGGTTAAAAGGAAGTAAACCTGATCCCAAGCAAAGGAGGTGGCCAGCAAGCAGTATCACTGTTCTGAAATCTAACAAAACAGACTTTAAAGCAAAACTAATCAGACAAGACAAAATTAACTTCATATTGAGTAAAGGAACAATCTGTCAAGAGGACATTACAATTCTAAACATACACGAACTGAACATGGGTCCATTCTATCTCTTAAAACAAAGACCAATAGAGGTAAAGTCACAGGTTAGCCCAACACAGGAGACTGCAATACCCTGTTCCCATTGACGACAAAAAATAAACACATCTTAAATGATATCATAGATTTAATGGGTTTAACAGTCATCTAAAAACTGTAGGAAGTTATATTTATAATTCAGTATTTACTACAGATTTTATAGACATTGTTACTGGGAAACATTAATCTTTACATACTCATCTTTACTAATAACATTTTTACACAATCCTATATATTTAATAGCTTCTGTTGGGCATTACCGATTTTTAATTACATTATTTTGAAATGATTCCTCTTTTAAAACAAATGAAAACTTTGGTGTTTTATATTACCATTTATTAGTGATGAATAAGTCTGATTTACCTGTATACACATTCGAGTTGTGTATCCAGAAAGGTATTCTGGAAGTAAAATGTCGCACATTCTCCTGCTGGAGGCTTTTCAGGAACTTCAGGCAGGCAGAACACCATCCAGGAGTGAACTTCAGCGAAGCTGAACTGGCCAATTAGAGTCAGTGTGTTCATGGGTCTGCAAGTGAGCAGCAGAGGTGTGCATTTGTATGTGGAGCCATGAAAACACTATACATATACATTTATAAGCAGAATTTCAAATACAGCTAAACACTTTATTTTACTAATTTTTAAATTTGTGTACAGGGGCTATGTAGCCCAGAATCTTACTATATACACCAGGCTAACCTCAAATGCATGTTGGTCTTGCCTGAGACTCCAAGTGCTAGAACTATAGGAGTGCGCTATCACTGTCAGCTTTAAATAAATAAAGAGAAGTTTGTTTAAAAAATATTTCTTTATTTAATGTACATTGGGCTTTGCCTGCATGTATGTCTGTATTACGGTGTCAGATCCCCTGAACTGGAGTTACAGACAGTTGTGAAATACCATGTGGGTGTTGAGCATTGAACCCAGGTCCTTTGGGAGAGTAGGCAGTGCTCTTAACATCTGAGCCATCTCTCCAGCCCCCTTAAAAATAAGTTTTATGGGCTGGAGAGATGGCTCAGCAGTTAAGAGCATTGCCTGCTCTTCTAAAGGTCCTGAGTTCAATTCCCAGCAACCACATGGTGGCTCACAACCATCTGTAATGAGGTCTGGTGCCCTCTTCTGGCCTTCAGGCATACACACAGACAGATATTATATACATAATAAATAAATAAATAAATAAATATTTTAAAAAAAAGTTTTATGAAATTAATCTTACATATGAAACAAATGAACATTTAATTTTACAGGTAAACATCTGAACGCTTGTCTGTACCCATACTTGATTTTGCTAGGAGCCTGATAGTGAACAGATGTGAGTAGCTTCTTTCTCATCGTAACAGGCCTTATAAGCTAATTGAGGCTATTCAGGTAGATTTGCTTGTTTGGAAATTCATGTAGTAGTTGTATTACATAGACTACAAAACACACATGAATCAACTCAAGGAAATAATCAACATATTGTAAACCTTAACATCTGGGCTTGTGGTAAGGCAGACACAGATTTGAGTAATAATAATAAAAACCCCATTATTATGTAAAAGTAATATATGCTATTAAATTATTTTTTAAAAATAGAAAATATATAAGCACCTGGCAAAATACATGTCACAAAATATTAAATTACTATTTATCTCTTTTCTTTTTCTTTTGCTTAATCACATGTTATCTTGTCCCCAAAAAGCTATCAGCATTAAGATGCTTATATGAGAAATATCAGGAGGTATCACAGTTGACGGCTCTACCACTACTACTTGAGATGTAACAGAAGGGAATGCAATGCTGAGGCTGACACAGTGCAGGCTGCTCGCAGGGAACCACGGTTCCGTGTAAGTGATAAACACTACTTGCTCACGGCAAGTGCTTAAGGACTTTACTACTTCAGTGATCTCAGAATGACAAGAGGTGACAGGGAAGTCTAATTCAATACAGCTTCTAAAATGCGGCAAAGTGTCTTCTGTTTATTAGAAATATTAAAGCCATAGCTAATTATTAAATATTTAAGTTAAAATAATTTTTAAATGTTGATACAACTATCAGACACACGATGTAATATTATTTAGCTGTTAAGAAACATGGAATTGTGCCCATCAAAAAAATCCCAGCAAAATTCTTCAAAGACCTTGAAAGAACGGTACTCAACCTCATTTGGAAAAGCAAAAAAACCCAGGATAGCCAAAACAATCCTGGGCAATAAAAGAACTTCTGGAGGCATCACAATCCCTGACTTCAAACTCTACTACAGAGCTACAGTACTGAAAACAGCCTGGTACTGGCATAAGAACAGACAGGAGGACCAATGGAACCGAATAGAAGACCTGGATATCAATTCACACATCTTCGAACACCTGATATTTGATAAAGAAGCAAAAAATATCAAATGGAAAAAAGAAAGCATATTTAACAAGTGGTGCTGGTATAACTGGATATCAACATATAGAAAAATGAAAATAGACCCCTATCTATCACCATGCACAAAACTCAAGTCCAAATGGATCAAAGATCTCAACATAAAGCCAGCTACACTGAACCTTATAGAAGAGAAAGTGGGAAGTACACTTGAACGCATTGGCACAGGGAACCACTTCCTAAATAGAACCCCAGCAGCACAGACACTGAGAGAAACAATTACTACATGGGACCTCCTGAAACTGAAAAGCTTCTGTAAAGCAAAGGACACGGCCAACAAGACAAAACCACAGCCTACAGAATGGGAAAAGATCTTCACTAACCCCACATCAGACAGAGGTCTGATCTCCAAAATATACAAGGAACTCAAGAAATTGGACACCAAAAGATCACATAATCCAATTAAAAAAAATGGAGTACAGACCTAAAGAGAGAACTCTCAACAGAGGAATCTAAAATGGCTGAAAGACACTTAAGGAAATGTTCAACATCCTTAGTCATCAGAGAAATGCAAATCAAAACAACTCTGAGATTCCATCTTACACCTGTAAGAATGGCCAAGATCAAAAACACTGATGACAACTTATGCTGGAGAGGTTGT
>PVIU01029144.1:0-17985 GCA_004026605.1 Ondatra zibethicus
AGAGAGAGAGAGAGAGAGAGAGAGAGAGAGAGAGAGAGAGAGAGAGAGAGAGTTTGAGTTTATGGAGCAGATCATCTTTGAGTACCAGGGATGTGAATGAAGGGTCATGCACATTGTCTGTGGCACACGTCCTGCTGGCCTGGCACCAGAGGGAGAGCAAGCTACCCCTGCTAGCCATAACCCCCCTGATCCATACCTGGCCTAGCTCCGGAGATAGCACCCAGCCCTAATCCATCACCTTTTGTTGCCCTATGTGAATCTTGCTGAGAGTTTCCCATGGATGCAAGGCCTATGCAAAACTTGGTTAGGGGAAACCAGAAAACCGTGGTGCCTCATGAATCAGGTATTTGCACTTGGCATTGTATTTTTGGGAGCTTCTTTCAGGTTGTTTTGTGAAATGGAAATCTACTAGCGAAAGTGTAAACATAGGGAAAAATAAAAATGCCAAAAAGCTAAGGGAAAGTGCTTCGGTCCAAACCACCGAGGTAAGGACCCCTGTGCCTGCAAAGCCTGTATCCATCCTCAAAGTGTCTCTGAGTCTTCATTTCACGGACCTGTGTGAACCCACACATCCGAGGTGCATTACATACAACATTTTCCTTGCTTTTCAAAATCAGGGACTAAATGTGGGTATTTTATAGTGGCTTCTGAATATCTTTAGAGATTTATCCTCTGGACTACACATACACACAAACAAGTAAAGATCATCGTTAGTCTCACCAAGAGCAAGCACTGTGAGAGGCAAACAAAGGGGGCTGGAGCTGAGGCAGCTGCGTGGGAAAGGGGATGGGGAGATAAGAACTGGCTTGACAGGGCTGGCTTTGTAGGTTTCCCTCATCCTCAGCTGGCAGCTCTGCCTGTAAGAATTTCTCCTTCTATCCCAACACAGGGTAATTTCCCGCCTGCTCTTGGGGAAGGTCAAATGCCTTTCTTTACCTTCTGGTTCTCAGGTGCCTAATTTACAGTAATGATGAGCATGACAGAGCGGTTTATTTGAGCTGGTGTGTTCGAACTCCTTCAGAAATACCCACTTGATACAGCTTGATAGCTAAACAGTTGTCTTTGAGCACCAGGAAGGATTTTAAGTGAAGGGTCATATAGACTTTGTTCATCCTTGTCTTTTCAAACCAGGGACTAAATGTGGGTATTTTATAGTGACTTTTGATCACGTTCAGAGATTTATCTCTGGAGTACACAAACACACAAATAAGTAAAGATCAACATTGCTAGGTCTCAGGCAGTGCATATATCTAGAAATGAGTTCAAGCTGGGCTATAGAAGGATTTCTCGTGGTTAGATAAAAGCCAACACTCCGAAGGCACTTGTGAAATAAGTTCTGTGTGCCGAGTCACTTCCCTTGCCTCTGGCCAAAGGGCCATGTGGCTCTCCATTGACATATACCCATGGCTGCACATCACAGCCATGCTCCAGCAGACGGGCTCCCTCCACCCAGCTGCTCTTCCTCCCTTTAGCACATTGTTCTCTACTATTCCTTCTCTTGCTGGTCGCTGCTGTCTCACTTCCCTAGTCCTGGCCATACCCTGTGTGTTTCGGGATTCTTCCAGATGTCTCTGTATATTTTCTGTCTTATCCATAAAAAAAAAAGGAAACTTCCCCCAATAGACTGACCATTTCAGTGCTTTCTTTACACAATCACCATCATCATCAAAGAGGGCTAGACATGGTCGTGCATGGTTTAGTCTCGGCACTCAGAAACAGGCAGAAGAATCTCTGTGAGTTTAAGAATAGCCTGGTCTACATAGTGAGTTCCAGGCCAGGCCAGCTAAGGATACATAGTGAAATTCTATCTCAACAAATAAAACACACAAAATCAGATAGATGTCAGGTTTTCACCCTCTTGTAGATGGAGAAGTCACTCAGCACTTAAGAGCACTTTCATATATATATATATATATATATATATATATTTTGTATACAATATTCTGCCTGCGTGTATGCCTGCCGGCCAGAAGAGGGCACCAGACCTCATAACAGATGGTTGTGAACCACCATGTGGTTGCTGGGAATTGAACTCAGGACCTTTGGAAGAGCAGGCAATGCTTAAGAGTACTTTCTACTACAGAGGAGCCTAGTTTCGGGGCATCTGTTCTCATGCACACTCACACATGCACGTGTGCGCGCACGCACGCACACATACACACACACACACTTTTAAAAAATGGGTATGGCTCAAAATCCAGAATGTCAGGTTCAAAGGAAGCTCTACTTCCCCAAATTCTGGGGCCCATTTCCCTCTACCAAAGAAGCCATTTCTTCATCACTGTCAGAAGGGACAAATGGCTATCTGTGTGCCTATTAGCATATCAAAGTGCATGCTGATCTCCAGGGTCACTCAGGTGTATCAGAGTGCATGCTGACCTCCAGGGTCACTCAGGTGTATCGGAGTGCATGCTGACCTCCAGGGTCACTCAAGTGTATCAGAGTGCATGCTGACCTCCAGGGTCACTCAGGTGTATCAGAGTGCATGCTGACCTCCAGGGTCACTCAGGTGTATCAGAGTGCATGCTGACCTCCAGGGTCACTCAGGATTACAGCCACCCATTACCCTAAACGTCCCCAGTTCATGGGTGTCACTTCCAGCTGTCACTCTCATGTAACCGTGCCTCTAGGCCATGCTCTCTCGGTTGTCTTTCTCTTCCTCTCTCACCCACTCCTCATGGCCCAGTCCAGTCTACTGGTCACTTCCTCTGGACTCTTGCAGATGCCTCTGGCTGTTCTCTCTCACACAGCTACCATCGAAACCTCCCCTCAACCAGACCTTGGAGCAGCCACGTCCTCAGTTTATAATATATCTGGTGACAAAAGAAGCCTGCCACCTGTGGAGAGTGACGATGCTCTCTGCCCTGGGACAAAAGAACTTCCCCTTCGCGATCCCATCATCAAGCGAGCATCTTCCCCTCTCTCATTTGACCCTCCATTCCCCACCCACCAATGAGGCAGATCTGAGTACTGGCCTAATTCGATTTCCTAATTTCCTAATTTGAAAAATCTACTTTGCAACCAAATTAAGCTATGTGTGCTTCACTCTAGTCTTGTGATCCTTGGCTTATGTAGGCATAAGTGCATAAGCTCGTGACACCAGATCTTCATCACCCCCACCTCCACAGGGCCCCTAGATCCTCGTGACACACCAGATCTTCATCATTCCGACCTCCACAGGGCCCCTAGATCCTAGGGATGTTGACTTATTTGGGCAACACATGAAAAACAATCTTAAGTTTCTTCATTGAAGAAATTTTTCTTCTGGGACTGGGAGTGCAGTTGATAGAGTGTTTGCCTTGCACGCATGAAGCCCTGCTCTCCAGCCCCACACTGAGGTGTGGTATGTCGCTCAGAGGTGGAGGCAGGGCATGCAAAAGTCCAAGGTCAGAATAGAAAGCAGGCTGCTGCCCCAAAGAACTCAGTCCCAAAGTGAGACCCGATAGGGCTTTTAAAGCGTCCCATTGCATGACAGCAGGTCCGGGCCAAGGGAATCATCTCCCACGCCTTGGTCCTCTGAACCCTTTGATCTGGACACCTTAGAAGCCTTCGAAGAAACCCTTTGTTTACAGGGCAGGACATGGCCCCCGAGGAGAGGATGGTATCCGGGCCTCTCCTAAGCCACTTCGTTGTGTGTTCTTCAAAACCACTGTGGCTTTGGTTAGCTTTATTTCTGCTCTGTAGGAACAGAATATTGAATATTCCAGATCATGTGTGGAAGACAGTGGGAAGTGGGCAGAAGTGGCAGAGCTTGCCCTGGACGACTCTCCCTGCTCAGACAGTCTTCCCTTTCTTTTCCAAGCTATCTGGAAGATATTCCAAAGAAAGACAGTCTTTCCCTCTCGTCGGCCACCAGACTGGTGAGACAGTGGACCCTGTCTCAGTGAGGGCTCCGGCTGCTGAAACACAGTTCATCATCACAGGAAGTCAGGTCAGGAACTCAAGCAGGGCAGGGACCTGGAGACAGGAGCTGATGCGGAGGCCATGGAGGGTGCTGCTTACTGGCTTCTGCGTTGTTGGGTCCGGGAGGGTCATGCAAACAAATGGAGGAGGCAGTCAAACAAAGCTGTGGCCATGGGGGCTGGTTTGGGGCCTCGTCTCATAGTAAAACCAAGCACCAGGTGTGGGCCAAAGAGCTTTTGCAACCTTGAGGTCAGGCTTAAAGTCACATTACATTTTAAGTTTTACAACTTTTGGTTATAGGATATTAGAATGTTAACTTAGGATGTTTGCGAAAGCCTGTGGCCAGCACAGATGCTTTTCATTGTCCCTGAAATAATTCAAGGCAGAGAGTAGAGTCACATAGGGGGACAGTTAAAACTTAAGGGAAACAAGCAGAGGGTCCCACAGAGGCAACAGTTAGAAGTTAACCTTTGTCCCCAGGACTTGCCTAGCTGGGACGCTGGGAGGCAGGAGAGGCTGCCAGGATGTCTGCTTTCAAGGCAGAAAGTGTTTGCTAACAGTGGCTGCCATCTTATTTTTTTTCTCCCAGAATGTATTTGGGCTTACAACTTTCTATATTTCTTCATCCCTATTTCTGAAACCTATATTTCTATTCCTTATTCTTGGACTCTTCATTTTTCACAGCTTGCTCGGCCTGCTTTCTTATAGAACCTGGGACCACCAGTTCAGGGATGGCACCACCCACAGCAGGCTGGACCCTCCCCATGGATCACTAATAAAGAAAATGCCCTTCAGTTGCATCTGATGGCTGCATCTTCTCAACTGAGGTTCCCTCCTTTCAGATAACTCTAGCTGTGTCAAGTTGATATAAAGCTATCTGAACAAACCCCAACAAATTAGAACTTCCCCAAGTTTTCCTCAGCTGCTGCCAAGGTGTTTGGCTTTGAGGAAGCTGGGCAGCTTTGGGGTGAGCCTCTCATTTCATCTGGCGACTGGCACCACGTTGTCAGTCTGCACTGTTGGTGACATCTGGGAGCTAGCCCGCACCCTCTATGCTCTCATCCTGCACGAGATGATGGACGCGGGAACAGCTGTGTCAATGTTGAACCCTTCTGGCCAGATTGTTTGCAAAGGCCCTGGCCAGTATCAACACTGGAAGACTTACCTGCAGCATGGGGGCTGCTCGGCTCCTTCCCCTGTTGCTGTCCTTGCTGAGAAGAAAGTAGAAGCAGAGAAGGAAGAAGGAAGAAGAGGAACCCGGTGATGGCGTGGGCTCCTTTGTTAGCATGTTTAATAAAAAGCTGAACCTGTTAAAACAAACGATGACAAGAAAAACAATTTCCCCAGCAGTCTCATGCCGGGTGGGGTCATGTGCCAGCCAGAGGGAGCGTGGTCTCCTGGAGAGAGATGACTTGTCAGGCCACCTTGCAGGACAGTGATAGTCAGGGATGGGAGGGGCCGCACTATGATCTGGACTGCTTATCCGTGGATACCTCTCATCCCTGTCAGGACCCTGCAGATGGACTCGGGGTCACGGGGCTCTATTTGTTCCTTTTCCCCATTCGCCACATTGACCACATTACCTTCCTCTGCTTTTCGCTATTGTTCGTCTCTTTGACTGATCTACTGAAGATAAGTGTCTGAGCCTGGCCACGACCTAGACTTTGGCCCTCACAGCTCCACCAACACCAGAACCCTTCAAGCTGTGGACAGGCAGACCTCTTGTTCCTTCTTTCTCCCCCAAGAAAAACACTGTTGGGAGGCCTGGAATCCTGGCTACCATCAATCTGGTTCCATTCAGTATGGCGAGGGCTTCCCTCTTCCGAGATTCCCAGGATGGCTAAGTGGCCTTTCAAATCTCCAGGTTGAAATTGGCGCAAACAATATGCTCACAGGTGACAAGGGCTCTGCCGAGGCCATTGTCCCAGAGGCTCGCCCTGCTGCCCCTTGGGAATCAGCACCTGAGGTTCAAATGGCTTCTCTCTTTCCTTGGCAGCCCTGGGGCTTTTCCCATCCAAGCTTATGATGCCCTTGTTTTTATCAGTCAGGTAAAATTGGCCAAGATTTACTCTGCCTGTTTTTCTTGGAAGCCAACCCCTTTGTAATCCATTTAAGCTCCACACCACAGGGACTGAGTGGCCTGCAGAAACTGGCTTCCAGTTTGCCCCGAACTTCAAACTCAAAGTTTAGGTAAGCGGCCCAGAGACTATTTCTGCTTGAGAGTTAGAACTGAGAGAGTCGAGGCCAGTCACTTCGACTGATACCAACTCAGAAAAGCTGGACCAGGCAAACCCAGAGGGAGGCAGGGGTGGAGGCAGAGCATGGACCAACTCATGGGGTGGGGAGCACAGAGTGCCCAGGGTGGGGAAGGGAGTGTGTGTCTCTAGAATACAACTCAATCCCTTAGGCCCTGGACCAAGTTCTCCTGTGCTGTAAGGCAATAAGAGTATCAACCACAGTTCTGGGTGTCAGAGATGACTCGGGAATACAATTTAGCTCACTACATATTCAAAATGACCTTCTGACGAGCCATTTGAACACAGTGCACAAATGTGTTCTATTTTTCAAATGTATTTTATATAAAAGAAACTCCAGTATTCAGAATACTGCCAAGAATTTAGGTGACACAGCCCACCACCTAGAGAAAAGAATGACTTCTCTTCAGTAAGAAGTAAAAACAGCGTTAGTACTTGCAAGATCTCTCAGCAGAGGGCAATCTTCCAGGCTCACCCAGAGGAATTGTCCTGGGGAGGCTGAAGGGGAAGGCTGAGGTGGAGGCTGAGGTGGGGGGGAGTGTGCTGGGGAGACTGAGGTGGAGGCTGTAACTCTTTAAGAGTGTGTTCTTTTCTCTCTTCCTTTTCTCGTCAGGTTCCTCAGAGCCACAAAGCTACAATGGGTCTGCAGAAGTCCCTCATCCTGTTCCCATTGCTTGTCCTGGTGTTTGGATGGGTCCAGCCTTCCCTGAGCAAGGAAACTTCTGCGCAGAAGTTTGAGCGGCAGCACATGGACTCAACTGGCTCCTCCAGCAGCCCCACCTACTGCAACCAGATGATGAAGCGCCGGGAGATGACCCAGGGATACTGCAAGCCTGTAAACACCTTTGTGCATGAACCCCTGGCTGATGTCCAAGCTGTCTGCTCCCAGGAAAATGTCACCTGCAAGAATGGGAACTCTAACTGCTACAAGAGCCGCTCCGCCCTGCACATCACCGACTGCCGTTTGAAGGGCAACTCCAAGTACCCCAATTGCGACTACCAGACCAGTCAGCTGCAGAAGCAAATCATTGTGGCCTGTGAAGGGAGCCCC
This sequence comes from Ondatra zibethicus, assembly GCA_004026605.1. Lineage (NCBI taxonomy): Eukaryota > Metazoa > Chordata > Mammalia > Rodentia > Cricetidae > Ondatra > Ondatra zibethicus. The sequence goes on from PVIU01029144.1 coordinate 7,210, forward strand.
TTTGTGCCGGTCCACTTCGATGCTTCTGTATAGGGCTTCACCTAGGCCAAAGCAGTCAGATGTCCCTGTCTCCCCACCTGTCTCATTCTTCCCCAGGAAGAAATAGCCCCTGTTAGGGCTTCCACATGATAAAACACGCTTCCCTCTGCTGCGCTGTGCTCCTGCATGGAACAAACAAAGCAAGGTAGCCCTCACCAGAATGTGTCCCTTCAACCTGAGACTTCCTTGACTTCAGAATCGTGAAGCAAATAAAATTCTGTTCATTATCTATTGCTCAGCCGGGGGTGTCCTTTTCGGGCAGTTCACAATGGACTAAGGGCAGCAGGCAAAGCCATCTCATGGGGCCAGACCTTCCCCACTTCTGGCAGCTTTAATCGTATTACCGAAACTAGAATGTTCTGCCTCTTCTGACCTACTGAGCGTTCTTCCTTCTCCTTCTTTTCTATATAGTAGGTCTAATATCCGTCTCAGCACCCAGTAGCCGAGTCTGTCGGCCCCATGCCAATACAGTCCGGCCGCATCCAGCTGAAGGAGGCCTTCCGCCAAGAGAGCAAAAGAGCATCGCTCTCACTTCTGCCTTTCTGTGAGCTTTCTCTAGCCGTGGTTCACTTCGCACTTTCTTTCTCAGTGTGAAGGGAAGGCAGCGTCCACTCCTGCCTTTTTTCCTGCTTCCTCAGACTGACGCAGACCCTGATGGGGCAACAACAACCACTCTGGGAGTCAGAGTCCAGTGATGCTTTTGGGAAACAGTCGTGAAGGTGGCACGGTCTCTGGCCATGTGGGATTCTGAGTGGAAGCAGAGTGAAGGGTATGTCTGTAGCGCTGGCCACTGTCACATCTGGAACAAATGGAACAAACAGCTGCTCTGGAGATCAGTCAATGGTTTTAGACATATTTGTGTTTTCTTTTTTTTAACCAATGATGGTTTTGAGCTTTTTTTGTTTTTGTTTGTTTGTTTGTTTTTGAGGCAGGGTTTCTCTGCCTATCCCTGCCTGTCCTGGAGCTCACTCTGTAGACCAGGCTGGCCTCAAACTCGCAGAAACCAGCCAGTCTCTTTCTCCTGAGTGCTGGGCTTAAAGGTGTGCGCCACCACCACCCAGCTCCTTGTCTTAAAGGAGAAAAGGCAGGGCTAGAGAGAGTAATGGGTCGGTGGTTGAAAGCACTTACTGCTCTCCCAGAGCCCCCAAGTTTGTTTCTCACTACCCACATGGCAGCTCACAACCACCTGTAACACCATTCCCAGGGGCTCTGGGGCCCTCTTCCGGCCTCTGAAGATATTGGCACATATGTGGTGCACATAAACTCATGTACACACATGCACATAATTAGACATATAAGAATTAAAGAGATAGGCTTTATCTTTCAGAACATTTTTGGTCACATGCTTATCTAGTCACAGTTGTCTTCATACCTGAACAGGGAACTTTGCTCCTCTGAGTGCATGGGGCGGCTTCCTTCCTTTCACATCTGCCCTGAGTCTACAGTGTTAGAAAGTTTGACCTGGCCCCGACTCAGCCAACGGAAGCTCCCTGAACTCATGGTTCCCCGTGTGTACCACAGCGTCCTAACACAAGGGGATAGGTCTGTATGGTGGAGCGTGGCCGTGTGCAGGCAGACGTGGTGCTGGCTACATCCCGATCAGAAGGCAACAGGAAGTAGGCTGTGACACTGAGTGACGCTTAAGCAAGAGAGACCTCGTAAGTCTGCTCAGCGGCTCTTCAACAGGATCACACCTACTTCAGCAGGGCTGCGTCTCCCGACAGTGCCACTCCCTGTGAGTTATGAGGGCCAGTTAGATTCACTCTTCCTCAACATCCTTTATTGTGGGCTAAATCGCACGCTCTCAAAACTCATAGGCTGAAACCTTAGCCCACAGAACCTCAGAATATGACTGTATTTGGATAGAGCCTTTTTAAAAAGTGATTAGGTTCCCCTCTCTGAGGAGTGGATGGGGTGGTGTGGGGGTAGGTAGAGGGCTTGGGAGGAGGGAAGGGAGTGGAAACTGGGATTGGTGTGTATGATGAAAAGAGATAGTTTGTTTTCTTTAAATAAAAAAAAGAAAAGAAATTACATAAAAAGTGATTAGGTTAGAAACAGGTGATGGAGAGAGATACAACCTAAAGGTTGGACACACGGACAGACATCACATGCATGCATGAAGGATAGATAGAAATTGAGCATTTGAAAGCCAAGGAGAGACCCCCGGAAGAAATTAACCCTGCCAGCACTGTGACCTTGGATTTCCAGATTCTAGAATTGTGAAGGAACAAATTATGCAATTCCAGCTGCCTTGTTCTTGGAGCCCACAAGACGTTACAGTGAATGCACAGCGGACAGTCATAAAGGGAGACCCGTGGGTGTACACTTATGGGGCACCCATTTTGCAGAGCTATGGGAAGACTTGTCTTTTAGAAAAGTCACTGTCTAATCTATAAAAACCTTGTGAAGCCATGATTCTTCCCTTCAAAATAGGATTCTTTCCCAAAACACCTCAGCAGTGTAACTTCTGCACGGGCCATGGAATGACCTTGCTCTATTCCTCCACACCTTGAGGCCTTGGAGCGGTAACATTCACTCTTTGTTCTAACAGTCAAATTTGCATAGAGATTATCCCAGAAAACTACCTTCTAACAGACCACATAGAAATGTCTATAGAAGACAGGCACTGAGCAGGAAGGCAGCATGCCCCACCTTTGCAAACAAACAAATCTGGGCGCCCTCAAAGCAGGTTATCACCAAAGAGATTGGATGAGGAGAGTGGGGGAATCCAGGATTCAGGGATTTAGCAACTTTATCTGAGGGTTTGGGAACCTGTAACCCTCCAGAGGCTCCACGTGGTATTGCTGACCCTCTTCACCCCAGAACATTAGCTCATATCTGGTAACTATTCCTCTCCCACATCAGATGGATAAATAGAAGATAAATCCAGAGAAACTTTAAATGTCCATGGAAAAGAAAGTATTGGGGGGGGGGGAACCTCTGCTTTATCTAACAGACTTATTTTGTCTAGTTTTTTCTAATTGAAAATAGATTTTAAATATATATTCTGATCGTGGTTTTCCTTCCCCTATATATTCTCTAGGGAAAAAAAACCGAAACAAATAAAAAAAAAAAAAGACCACCTCATATTATCTAAGTTGGAAAGATCATTGTTGTCAAAATAGAAAAAAAAAATCAAAATCCAAGACACCAAAAAGACAGTGACAGTCAATAGTCATTGTCAACTTGGCAGGGCCTGGGCTCATCCCAGAAGGCCCTGGGCGTATTTCTAGTTTGTGTTAGATGAGGTGAGAGGCGTCCCACTGAGGGTCAGTGACAACCACAGTCTGACCAGAAAGGGGAAGGCAGATGGTGTCCAATGTTCTCCACCCTGTTTCCTGACTGCAGACCCAGTGTGGTCCCTTGCACTCACTGCCACGCCTTTCTTGCACCATAGGCTGTGCCCTCTGGAACCCTCCTGCACGCATTGCTTCTTATTAGGTACCAGGTCACAGCCACCAGAAAAAGTATGTCGGCCATACTTGTAATCCCAGTGATATTTTGTTTGTGCTCTAACAAACAAAGCTTGCCTGAAGATCAGAGGGTGGAGCTAGCCACTAGTTAACCGTAGAGGCCAGGCAGTGGTGGTCCCAGCACTTGGGATGTCATGCCTTCGATCCCAGCACTTGGGAGGTGGAGACAGAAATATAAGGTGGCTGAAGACAGGATCTCGGACCCATTCAGTCTGAGGATTCGTGGAGACAAACAGGATCTTGCCTGTTTGGTCTAAGGATTCGGTAGACTTAAGTAAGAAGTTTCTCTCGTGACTGGCTCTTTTCTTCTCTGTTCTTTCAGCATTTACCCTGGTATCTGATTCGGGGCTTTTATTATTAAGATGAATTAGAATAGCACTACATCGGTGTCTGGAGAACCTCAGAGTAAACAATGATGTTCTGTTATATAACTTTTTTTTTTTGATTTTTCGAGACAGGGTTTCTCTGTGGCTTTGGAGCCTGTCCTGGAACTAGCTCTTGTAGACCAGGCTGGCCTCGAACTTACAGAGATCTGCCTGCCTCTGCCTCCCGAGTGCTGGGATTAAAGGCGTGCACCACCACCGCCCGGCTATATAACTATTTTTGACTGTGTGCCACCTTTGTGTGGTTGCAATGATAAAAACACTATGACCAAACACAACTTGGGAAGGAGACAGTTTATTTTATTTATAGCTTGTAGTCAGTTATCCAGGGAAGTCAGGGCAGGAACCTGCGGGCAGAAACTGATATGGCGCTCGTGGAGGGCGTTGTATACTGGCTTTCTCCTCACAGCTTCCTCGGCCTGCCTTCTGATAACACCCAGGACACCCAGCCAGGGGTGGCCTTGCCCATGATGAACTGAGCCCGTCCACATCAATTTTCATTCAAGCAAACACTTTAAGTCCATATAGTGCCACACACCTTTGATCCCAGCACTTGGAAGGGAGAGGCAGGCAGATCTCTGTGAGACTGAGGCCAGCCTGGTCTACATAGAGAATTCCAGGGAAGACAGGAATACATGGAGACCCTGTCTCAAAAAAAAAAAAAGTAGCACAAAATAAAATAAAACAAAATAATTTTTTAATTAAATTAAAAAGCTCCACAGATTTCCCATAGACTAGCCTGGTGTGGGAACGTGAACCGCACAGGGCAGGAAGGAAGAAGGGACTGAGTGAGAGTGGACAACAGGGAGTGAACTTGACTGTAATTCATAAAGTTTTTTTTTTAATTTAATAAAAGGGTTGATAACCATCCTTGACTACATACTGGTGTTGGATCCAGCCTGACCCAATCGGACCTTGCTAAACAAACAAATAAACCCCAAACCACCACCACCAAAACAAAACAAACAAACCAGCAAAATTTATTACAGTGAAAAAGGAAATGACTTTATTTCTATGAGCATAGCACAATAAAGCTTGACCCAAGCAATTGCAGAATAAATTGTTCAGCTGCTCAGACCTTCTTTATCTGTTTCTATATTCCTCCCCAACAGAGGTAACCCCAGAGCAGAAAATAATCCTGTGATGGAAGCCAGGGACCTTTGTGTGCTAAGCACTGCTCAGTTCCTGAGCTCAATCATAACCCATGCACCCTATTTCTTTTTGTCTTGACTCTGCTCTGAGCCTTTCTAATTCTCCCAAGGCCTTCCTTTTCCCATAGGAACAAAAGAAATAGTGAAGTGCAGGGTAAGAGAACCTGTGTCAAACAGAAGAAAAGTGTCCTGAGCCCTGAGCCTTAGACAATGTCATCTAAGTGCACAGGGACCAGCTCGTAGGGAGGGTCTTCCTTCTTGGGGTGCTCACAGGCCACAATGAAGAATTTGTGCTGCACAGCGCTGCTGTAGCGACAGCTGGGGTAGCTTCCTCCAGTGTGTGCGCAGTCCGTCATGCTGACAGGCCCCGCGCTCTTGTGGCAGTTCATTCGACCGTTCTTGCAGGTGATGTTTGGAGAGCCACAGGCAGCAGCCACGTTCTGGAAGGATTCATGCAGAAAGGTGTTTTTCGGCTTACAGTGCTGGGTGTAATTGTTGACACCGCGCATTGCCGTGTTGCACGGCTGAGGACTTGTCTGGATGTGCTGGATCTCAAACCAGCGGGCCTTGGTGAGACCCTTAGGCTGAGTGCCGCTGAGTAGACACACGGGCTCCCACAGTCCCAGCAGCAACAGGAGAGAAAAGCACCTGCAAAGGTCTACTGCCATGTTTTTCTGTGTAGGAAGAAGAAAGTTTGTGGTAAGAGAAGAAACAGTAAGAGCAAACCTATTTATCATGACTAGTTTGCTGTATTTTTTTCCTTCCTTTTTAAGATTTCATAACTCTTAAAAATGAAAGAAAACCAGTCTCATAATTCTATGAAAACTCTGAAACCCAGTGAGGAAGACAGAAGACGTGTGCTCCCTGAGTGGCAGGCACATCTCCTCCTCCTCTCTGGCCTGTGTTCATACACGCAGTACTTCCTCCTGTAATCCCTCCTTACATGTTTACCTTCCCTCTGCAAGCAGCAATTTCCCAGCCAGCTCCCCTGCCTGGCAGGGCCGTGAAGCATGAAGAACCTCTCTTACCAGGTGGTTTTGCTGGGTTCCTCCTGAGAACACAGGCAGTTGATTAGTCCAAGGTTGTGAGCTTTTCTGCTTCAAGTCAGTCACAGATGCAAAGGTGGGGCAGGGCCATGAAAGAGGAACCTTAGATTTTGCAGAAGTCCGGTGGGACTTGGGCTCCACCTCCAAGTAAGCACTTCAGAGTTTGGATGTCACTGAAGAGGAAGAATAAACTCAACTTAAGAAACAAGTCGGCTCAGAACTCAGTTTTAAGGACCTGATCACTTGCTAAGGGTTAGTACTTCCTTTTCGACTGTAGCTCCACTGGTTTTGAAGCTCTTTGATTTCATTTTCTTAACAAAAAATATACTTTGTATATTTGTATAATCATTGCCGTATACTTGGCAGCGTGAGTTTCTGCAAGTACATGTGAAAAATCACTTGTTTGTATATATATCTATAGGGCCAGATACTAGGCCACTCACATGTAGGAGTTTACAGTCTAGTGAAAGACAGTCAGGTAAATAAATAAGCATGTATGAATCAATAACCATGAATAGCACTCACAGTGGGACTCACACCAAAGGGAACAAGAGACACTCAACCATCCAAGTTGAGCTGCGTTTTGAGGAATAATTAGCCCGGTGAACAGAGCGGGAAGGACCTTTAAAGGCAGAATTGTGTGTGAGGAGACCTGAAAGCATGAAGAAGAGGAAGTGTAGGGCACTTGGATTTGAATCTCTTTCCTCTCACCCTTAGTGTGAACGACAGGATCACTGCACCTCAATCTTCTCAGGGAAGAGCTTCCGCTGGGACTCCCTGCCTCTGCCCTTATTTCTTTCTAATCAGTTCTGCATTTTCCCAGATAAGTATTGTTACACTAGTACACTTTTATTCAGAGAAGTGTTTTTGTTTGTTTGCTTTCAGATAGTGTCTTGATGTGGGCCCAGGCTTGCCTGGGATTCAGTACCCTCCTGCTTCCTCCTCCTAAGTGCTGGGATGCAGGTGTAGGTACCACCGTGCTCACTTTGACTGATAACCACAGAGGGCTGGGTTTATATGTCATTTAACCGCTGTGGTTTGAGCACTTCTCCATAGACCTGAGTGTCTGAACACGTCGGCCCCAGCCGGTTGGACTGTTTGGGAGAGTTGTGGAACCCTTAGGAGGTAGAGATTTGCTAGAGGAAGTGGGTCACTGCAAATGGGGTTTGAGGGTTTATACACAGCTCCACTTCTTGTTGGTTCTACGCTTCCTGATGGAAGAGTCCAAGAATAAGAATGTAAAAACATAGATTCCAGAAATAAGAATGTAGAAATAAAGAAATATAAAGTTGTAAGCGAGGAGAATGAGAACAGACTGTCAGCAGCTTTCTCAGCAGCTTAAGGATTAACTGTTAACAGAAGGTCACTCTGCTTTGTAGCTCTGTTTGCAAGACTGAAGCGGCCCTCTGCAAACTCTGAGGATCAGCTTTTAGATAAACCCCTCGCCACTCATGGCCAGAAATTCATGTGAGCTGAGTTAACTTTTAAATGATGGGATGTACGTGACTTTTGACTTTTTGATTTTATATTGTCCCATACCCTTTCCTGCTATGTGAAACTGGCATTGTCAAGAGAGGTGCAGAGCCTTGGTAACCACTATCAAAGAGTGTCAGAGAAAAACAATGGACTAAATACAAACACTAGTTTAACTGGAAAAAAAAACCAACAACCTGTTAATGGAAATTGCAAAGAAGGGCAATTTGTATCTGAGTTTTACCTTGCGATTGTAAAAATTCTTTTGTTATTGCCTAATGCTTGCAATAAAAGGAGGAGTTCAGAAAATGGCCTTACAAATCCATCTCTGGCTGTGGTCTCAGCTAGCTGATAAGCTTTTTGTGCTCCATGGAGATTTATTTTTTTAATTTTTTTTCCTGGAATAAAGTTTGCTTCTGGTTTATTAGACTTTGGTGATTGGTCCCCATCTTTGTGCAACCCCCGTGACTGAGATGATTATAACTGGCCTGCTCCTGACCTTATGCCTCCCTGGCATAAGACTCAAGCTGTGATGGACTACAGTAAACTCTTCCTCCATTAAATGGATTCTTCCTGGGTAACCAATGACATCCGCAGTTGTAATTAATTTAAAGGCTACTACTATACAGCTAGGCATGGTGGCTCACTCCTGTCAATCTAGCGTTATGGATACTGACAAGAGCCAGCTCTGGTTACCTGGAACAGTGTCTCAAAACAAAACAAAACAAACAAACAAGCAAATAAATAAACAAACAACAGTAACAGAAAACATGTTTTAAAATGCTTTAAAGAGACTGGAGAAATGGCTCAGAGGTCAGGAGTATGGACCTGCTCTGCTGAGGACAAGTTCAGTTCTCAACACCGAATCAGGTAGCTCCCAACCTCCTGTAACTCCCTCTCCAGGGACAGCCTGACGTCTTTGGCTTCTTTGGTCACCTGCAATCACATTCATGTATCTCCCCAACCTCACACACACCTTTAAAAATAGCTTTGAAGGTTAGTTTCTTCTTTGACAATGCCAAACACACGCACACTACATTCTGATCACATGCATGCCCCCCCACCCTCTCTTTTTTAAACTTGTAATTTATTTAATATCTAAATATGTGCACTCAGACACACATGAACTTGTGCCGTGGTGCATGTGTGGAGATCAGAGATTGATTTGCAAGAGTTGGTTTTCCCCTTCTACTCTGTAGCCCCCTGGGATTAACTCAGATAATCCTGGCTTGTTGGCAGGCTCCTTTATCTGTGGAGCCCTCGTGTGTGTGTGTGTGTGTCCCGCCACTGTCTCTTATTCTCCTCACTCTCCTTCCTACCATCAGGCACCTTCATGCATTCAGGGCTGCTCATGTGGGCGCGGCTATAAAGCTATATCTGCTGGAGCACAGCAACTCAAAATGGCTGCATCACTGAGGACAGCGACTTCTCCAGAAAGCCGTCAATACGAAGAGCTCCCCTTGGTGGGGGTCTCGTGAGCCTCTCCCCATCTGTGACTGACAGTTCACGGTCTTAGTCTTGTGCAGCGTCGTAAGACAGCATTACCTGGCCGTCACCACCATCATCATCCAGCAGTTACATTCTTTCCCACCCGCTCTGTCTCGATGGTTTCTGAGCCTTGGAGAGAATGATACAGGAGGCCCCTTCAGAGCTGAGCACTTGATATTCACCTGTTCTTTGCACCTTGACCAACCATGAGTCCCCATTGATTGCCATTAGATATGATTTTGTCTTTCTCTCTACAATTTATAAAATACTTTCTTTGTTCTGTGCATTCAGTGTCTCAACTATAATATAATATGAAATGGTACAATATGGGAATTGTATTTTCTGGTTCTAGTTGGTGTTCTGTGTGTTTCTTCTATGTGGATGGGCATGCCTTTTCCCCTTGCTTTGGGAAATTTTCTTCAATGCATTATGGAAAGCATTTTCTACATCTTTGGTGCGAAAATCTTTCCCTTCTAGTCCCACGGCTCGTGCTGCTCCAGAGGTTCCGTGTGTTCGTTCATACATGTCAGAAACAGTGTGGTTGTGGAGACTCAGGCTGGTAGGACACGCTGAAGAGGTGAGAACTGGAGGTCCATGAGGCCAGTCCAAACTACATTGTTATTCTTTAAATATGGGGCATTTAGTTTGACTAAATGACCCAATCCTTTTACTCTGTCTGCAAGTCTTGATATACTGTCTTCCCTATGATTCACTCAGCTGCTAAGAGTTTTGTTCTTTTCTTAAATTGTTGCTGCCTTTTAAGCCACTGTGGTCCTCTCAGGAACGGCAACTCCCCTGCTCAGGTTGTGCAGAAAGAGCCAGCCGCAGGAAGGGACTTCCGTTCCCTCAGGCACCGATGCCTTCAAAGCTACAAAGGGAACTTATCTAAATCTATGTTCCTCTAAGGAATACAAAATTCAAAGGCTGAGGTGAAATTCTGCTCCTCAGAATAGCAAGCAGCCCACCTCCCCTCCTCGTCTCTTCAGAACCCTCCTGCTTCTCCACCTGACTCCTCCCCACCACTCCCTGTCAGCCAGCTGCTGACGCAGCCTCCTGACTGCAGGTGAATTTTATTTAATCAAACACATCTTTGCATCATTAAACAAAGGTTCCAGAGCAGAAACAGAAGTAACACACCTTATAATCATATCCTACAACAGAGTTTCCTGTAACAGGGGTGCTGGAGATCATCAGCTCGTTCTATGAGGCAGACAAAGAATTGAACGTGCATGCTGAAGTAGTGTGCCAGTGTGGAGGTATGCTTTGATGTCTCATATATGCTCAGGCCACGCCCAGTGTCACAGTTGCTTCTGCTGTCTGTGGATCAAGAACTCTCAGCTCTTTTTCCAGCACCATGTCTGCCTTCACACTACCATGCCCTGCCACCATGGTAATGGACTAAACCTCTGAAACTGCAAGCCAACTCAAACTAAATGCTTCCCTTTGTAAGAGCTGCATAGTCACAGTGTCTCTTAACAGTGATAGAAACTCTAACTAAGACAGACAGCTATCTGTTGGAAGACATTGTTGGCAGGTCAGAGGTTGCAGCCTCCCCATGGCCTAGCAGCGTATCTCATTAGCTCGGCAACATGAACTCCCTTCTCCAGCAAAGCTTTCTGCTCTCTACCGAGTCTTATCTGGAAAGTGTTCCTGGGCCAGGAGGACTGACCTTATTTAAAGTCTGTGTCTAAACCAGATGCCTGATTTGTCTTTAGCTTGACCC
>PVIU01029145.1:0-17984 GCA_004026605.1 Ondatra zibethicus
TTCCATATCCCGCCATCTCTCGGTTTGTGTTTTCTTCATTGCCTCCATTTCAGCTTTCAAATTTTGATCTGTTTCTGTTACCTGTTTGATTGTTTTTTCTTGGTTTTCTAGGGTGTCTTTGAGGAATTTATTCATTTCTTCTAACTTTTTGTTAGTTTTCTCATCCCTTTCTATAAAGGAGTTTTTCACCTCTTCTTTAAACGTCTCTATAACTTTCATAATGTTACATTTAAAGTCAATTTCTTCTACTTCTTCTTGTATAGTTTGCTCGGGTTTTCCTGTTCCATGTTCTCTGGATTCTGGTGTTCTCATGTTGCTTTTCAGGTTGTTGGATGAATTCTTTGATTGGTGCCTGCCCATCTCTTCCTTCAAATGTATTAGGGAGAGTCTAGGTGGCTTGGTTCCTCAGTCCGGGCATATCCACCTGCACTGGATCAGGGTCCCTTGCTGCCCCAGGAACTTGCAGTGTTCCAGATGTATCTGCCAACACTGGATCAGGGCCCCTTGGGGCTGAGACTGGATGTATCAGCTGGCATTGGGTCAGGGCCCCTTGCAGTGTCCGAATGGATCTGCCAGTTTTTGATCAGGGCCCCTTGTGGCATCTGGATGTATCAGGGTCAGGATGAATCTGTCAACACTGGGTAGGACTTCTTGCAGGGTCCGGATTAGTCTGCCGACACTGGGTAGGTCTCCTTGCTGGCCCAGGGACTCCCAGTTCAAAGGGCGGCTTAGTGAAAGTTGCCCGCTCTGCTACTCCACACTCCGTGGGACAAGGGGTCCCCTCTAGCACTGGGCTCACCCTTCCCCCAAAGCCTCAGTCCAGAAGTAGTCTGAGTTTGGGTGCAGCTAGGACCACGCAGATGAAAAGGGGTGCCTGGGGGCGGGGGTGAGCAGGATTGGGATAAGCAGAAAAGCCAGTAGAGGGGGTGCCTAAGTGGCCAGAAAGCCTCGGGGACAGGCTGGGACCCACTTAGCGGGGTCCGGATGAATCTCTATTTAGAATATTTTTAAAATATTATTTTGCAAATAAATGTATGCTTGGTGAAAGATAAGAACATCATTTACATATATTTACAAGGATAAGTATTTAGAGTTTAAATGTAGTTATTGATTATACTAGTTTAGTAAAGAAGTTGTAGGTTCTCTTTCAAGATCCATGACTTCACTGTCCCTTGGTCAATGGCTAGGTTTCCATTACCAAGCATGGTTTCCTCTCTGATGAGCTGGCATTAAGTCCAATTAGATAGCTTTTGGTTATTCTCAAGGTACACTTGCCTCTACTGTATCTTTAGGGCTGGCATGTCATGCCTGTCATAATTATCCAATATCAAACTGTCAGTCCTATAAACATATATATATACAAGTATCATTATACAAAAGTAGTATTTATATATTTAGGAATATGTACATATATAACCAAAGAAAAAAGGTCATTAATGTGAAATAAAATAAGGGAGAGGCATATGGAAAAATTTGGAGGGAGGAAAGGGAAGGTGAAATACTATAATTATACTGTAACTCAAAATAATATGTTTTTATCATTTTAAAATTTTGTGTATGTTTGTGTGCCTATATGTAGGCATGTGCACATGTGTGTGTGAGCAAGAGACTCCAGATTTCTGAAGCATCCAATATCTAAAACAGGAATTATAGGCAAATGAGAGCTGCCAGACATGGATGCTAGGAACAGATTTCTGATCCTCTATAAGAGCAGTATGAGTTTTAATGGCTGAGCCTTTTCTCCAGCCTCTACTTTAGAACATTCTTGGCTAAGAAAACTGCAATCATTTTGATAGTAGCATGCAGGTGTGAATGAATCAGTGAATACATATGACACAATATACTTCACAGTTCCCTCATAAAAAATTAATAGTTATTAAAATTTGCTTAGTTTTAATTTGATCAATCTATGATAATGTGTCTATTATAAAAATGATAGTTCTGAAAGTATATTTATCTCAATTTCATTCATCACATATTTATTTTCCACCAACAGCTGAAGGAATGCATAAACCACAATAATTTTGTTTTAAGTAATAAGCCATGCCATATGTATAAGACATAATTTTAAGCCTTTTATATATAATAGTGGAAGGATACTATAGCTGAAGTGATAAATTCCAAATAAAGTGTCACACTTTATACATTGCTATGCCTCTTTGTAGAGATAAATGCAGTCAAGAAGTAGGTCAAGCAATGTCTACTTAAAGGTAAATTCTAGTGTTGAGTCCTTGGTAAGAATTATATTATTAATGGATGGAAATATAACAGTTCATATTAATAGAACTATTTATTGAAATTATATTCTGTCACTCTGAAACATAAAGCTAAAAACTACATGGCATACTACAAAAAGCTGGGCCATGGCAAACTTTCAAACTTTACTTCACTAACTGCTTTGCCCTTGGCTATTGATCAGATCTTGATCTAGTTCATTAATTTCACCAGACCCAAATTTCTTTATGTAATGGGATAAATTCCATATATTTATTATTTATTGAGGTTATTAAATGAAATAATGCATAGAAAACACCACATAAAATACTTAATGAATTGTAGGTAATATTATATACAGTGAGTACAGAGAAAATATCATCCAAACATGAGAAGCAGGACACAGGGAGATGAGGATGCTGGTCAGCCCTGTTGGATTTGAATATATATTGCCAGTGAGCTTGAGGAAATGTGAGAATCAATTAGTTACTTTTCTATTGTAACCCAAATAATAAAAACCCAGAGATAGATATTGTGGCCAGGTACTGTCCCTTACCTCTACCTCAGACTTAAAAGGGTGATCCTAACTCTGTGAATCCTGAAGCATGTTTAAATGAAAACTCAGTGTAAAAAAAATGGGGTTCAACCTGAAGATTCAAAAAGCAAAACAGTAAGGCACTGGCTCTTACTTCGATCTCAGTCTTAAATGGTGAACCTGCCTCCCAGAATCTGAGAGTTATTTCCTCCACGCTTATATTCCTCTCTAGGGTTTGTATTAAAGTTTTGCACCACTGGGATTAAATGTACGTGTCATTGTGACTACTGGGATTAAAGGTGTGTGTTATTGTGGCTACTGGGCTTAAAGGTGTTTGTTACCATAATCTGATTTGTAAGGCTGACTAGTGCGACTGTTTTACACTCAGATGTTCAGTGAGTCTTTATTAAAATACAGTTGAAATGCCACTACAAATCCCCTTTTTGTCTAAAATAAAAAAGGAGGCTATAATGAATATAAGAAAACTATATACAACAAGTACAATGAGTATGTACAATATATACAGGCAATTAATACGTTAACATCTAGTTCATTTGCCTTTGACAAATTCAGAGAAAATACTTCATATTTGTCCTATCTTGGTGAGTCCAAAGTCTTAAACCTAATTTACTTTCTATAATAACTTGCTTTCTGTGTCTGGTAAACTTTAACTATCTAATCTTCAACTCCATCAGAGACCCAAGAAAGAAATATTAACTGAGTCAGCAGGAAGTGCAAATAATTGACTTCCAAAAAATGTAATGACAGAAAGAGCTGGCTGCCTGAACAGTCACCCAAATTTCCTCTGCATCTTTGGGGCATCCATATTTGGCATAGCATATATCACAGACTTTTCGGTGAAGCAAGATATTTTGTGTCCTGCTTGTCTAATTAGGACAGCATAATGTCAGCAGTTGAGGCAGACATTTTTTTGCCCAGTGGCTTACTTTTGCCACAAAGAAAGTAAACTCCATGTGGAGTTTCTTCAATGCCCAACATCTCTGAAGTATATTGGTGCTGCCAAGAGCAGACTGGTCTCATTGTCATAAAAAAAGAAAAACCTACGTTATTAAAACATCTTAATGTTATATTCTGTTGATCTATGGAGTATTTGAAGATGACCCATCTATCTAAATTGCATCTTTGTTTGACCTTGAAAACATACCTAATATGACTACAAGTTTGATTATACTAGGTGATTAACTACTAATCTTTATTTTTTATTAAAGTAAACAATTGATACTAATTTTTAAGGACTAAAGATTTGTATTAAATTGTTAAATGAGCTGTATAGGTAAATACCTTGAACAATATTAGAAATGTATATACAATATGTTTTAACAAATTAATCTAAAATTTGTATCAATATACAAAATTTGTATAAAATATACAAAAGTAAAACCAATATAAAACATTTAAAAATTATAGGTGATTTTAAAAAGTAGGTCAATAATCTATCTTTCTATCTAATCATATTTGTATTCCCTTTTTGCTTTTTTCCCCCAAAGGATATTCCTGAGATCACAAAATTTACACCCCAACCTCCAACCCTATACCAGTTATAAACAACCCCTAATTAATTTCCCTAGCCCTGAGAACAAACTTTGTTGTGAGGGGGGATGTTGCCTTCTAGAATTACTCCTAGCTATCACGGGGGTGATGTTCTTTCTATGTGATTCTGTAAAACTAAAATGATGATTAAGTTTCAAGATTATTGTCTGGTATAATTACAAATAGTCTCTGAGTAGTCGATAAGGTTTTTCTGAAGTCCTTCTTTGAAGTTCTTATTTAAAATTCAGGCCAGAACATTGTAAGGAGGTGCACCATTTCAGCTAACCATGTTGTAACCATCGGGTAACCCAAACTGACCTTAAAATAGTGCTATCAGAATCATGATATAATAAGAGGCAGGTGGAATCATTAATGTTGGGTAATATCTTCTTCGTGGAATCTTCAAAGTTTACTTCATGAAAATGTATTGTTCATTGGAAAAAGCATAAACACTATTTATATAGATATATATTCAACGAAAGGTACAATAGAGACAAAAATACTTATGAGGTAATGTAAAATCTTTCCTAAATTTTTTCTTTTCTCTGTCTCATACCAGAAGGCTCCTGATATGAGATAGAAACTCTGAATTTTTCTGTTAATAGCATGCTTGGATTTAGAGATGGATATCCATTGTCCGACTCCAAAGCCAGCTTTGATTTTTAACTGATTTACACTTTATTATACTGAGAATTATATATCTATATATCTCTCTATATATAGATAAAGATATCCACTTAGATATATGTATATATTCAGGTAATAAAATTTTGCACTGGAGAAGATATGTTACCAAAAGTCAGATTTCCCTTTGTTTGGTGATTATTTCTGCATACCTAGCTTTTCTTCTTTATGCATCTAAATGTCCAAGGACACTTGACTTTTTGAAGATGAGTATTTTCCTGCAAAGAAAAGAACACAACCCTGCCCCAGCCATATGTGGTTTCCTTACCACATGTATGATTGTCACCTCTGTGGAAGAACTGTCATTTCTCTCTCTCAAGAAATTGTTATTTTTCAAAATTAATCTTTATTAATTTTTATGGTATCTATAACATTTCTGCTCCTATAGAAAAAAGTGTGAAACTCCTTCCCCAGTGTAGCACATCTCCTTGTTTCCATTCTGACATAAACACGTCCTTGAAATACACCAGCTGATTTAATTCAGAAGATTTTTCTATTATCCAATGTCTCTCTGCTATCATTCGTCCTTTCTTGTAAGTGTTAAGAAAAGTTAAGGTTAACAAAGCATTATACAATCTATTTCTGGGGGCATTTTCCATCCTTTGGTGGTTGATTACATACCATTTATATTTCGATGTGATCTTTCTATAACTGTCGACCTGTAGGCTTGTTTGGTTTATCTGTAATATGATTCATATTAAAATAAGCAAAAACTGTTTCATTTTCTTAGAGACATATGTTGAACTATTATATGTCTTTATTTGTGCAGGTATACCTATGATGGTGATAGTTTCTAACAAATGCATGATTATTGAATTTGCATTTTCTAAGATCAAAGCAGTTGCCCATTTAAAACCTGAATATGTATCAATGGTATGGTGTAAATAATTTTGCAAATTCTGTAAAGTATAACACATCTATCTGCGAGATTTTATTCATCTGAGTACCCTTTGGTTTACTCCCTGCAGGTAGCAGTGTTTGGTTATAGAAAGAGCAAGAAGGATATCTCTTTATAATCTCCTTAACTTGTTGCCATGTAATAGAAAACTCATTCTTTTTTTTAATTTTATTGGATTTTTTTTTAAAAAATACCAATCCAAATTCCCACTCCCTTCCCTCCTCGTATTCCCTCCACACACCCTCCTTCCCCACCCCATCTAATCCTAAGAGACATTAAGGCACTTTGTTTTGTGGAAGGACCAAGGTCCTCCCTACTACATCTAGGCTGAGCAAGGTATACATTTAAAAGAACAGGATCACAAAAAGCCAATATATGCAGGAGAGACAAATCTGAGTGCCATTGCCAGTGGCCCCTCAGTCTGCTCCAGCCATACAACTGTCAACCACATTCAGAGGGACTAGTTTGGTCCTATGCTTGTTTTTTCCCAGTCCAGCTGGAGTTGGTGAGCTCCAATTAGCTCAGGTAAACTGTTTCAGTGGTTGAAACCATCATGGTCTTGACCTCTTTGCTCATATTCTCATTACTTCCACTCTTTAACTGGACTCTGGGAGCTCAGTTCAGTGCTCCAATGTGGGTCTCTGCCTCTGTTTCCATCTGTTGTTGGACGAAGGTTCTATTGTGATATTTAACATAATCATCAGTCTGATTACAAGGCAAGGCCATTTTGGGGAACATCTCCTCTATTGCTTAGGGTCTTAGCTGGGATCATCATTTTGGATTCCTGGGAATTTCTCTCAAGCCAGGTTTCTTGCATGCCCCATAATGGCTCCCTCAATCAAGATATCTCTTTCACTGCTCTCATATCTATCCTTCCTCCATCTCGACTATCCCATTCCCTCAAGTTCTCCTCAACCATCACCTTCTCTCCTCCTCTTCACCTTCTATCCTTCTTTTTATGTCCCACCCCAATGCTCCTAATTTTGTCAGGTGATCTTGTTTTTTTTTTTTTCCAATTTCCAGGTGGGACTATATATGTTTTTTGTTGGGTTCAACTTATTCCTTAGCTTCGCTAGGATCATGAACTATAGGCTCAATGTCCTTTGGTTATGAGTGAGTACATACCATATACATCTTTTTGGGTCAGGATTACCTCACTCAGGATAGTGTTTTCTAATTCCATCCATTTGCATGCAAAATTCAAGATGTCATTGTTTTTTACGACTGATTGTACTCTAATGTGTAAATGTGCCACACTTTCGTTATCCATTTTTCAGTTGAAGGGCATCTAGGTTGCTTCCAGGTTCTGGCTATTACAAATAATGCTGCTATGAACATAGGTGAACAAATGCTTTTGTAGTATGATTGAGCAACTTTTGGATATCTGACCAAGAGTGGTATTGCTGGAGCTTGAAATAGGTTGATTCCAAATTTTTTGAGAAACCATCATACTGATTTCCAAAGTGTTTGTACAGGTTTGCATTCCCACTAGCAATGGATGAGTGTTCCCCTTACTCCTCATCCTCTCCAGCATAAGCTATCATTATTGGTTTTGGTCTTAGCCATTCTGACAGGTATAAGATGGTATCTCAGTGTTGTTTTGATTTGCATTTCCCTGATAGCTAAGGAAGTTGAACATTTACTTAAGTATCATTTAGCCATTTGAAATTCTTCTGTTAAGAATTGTCTGTATAGTTAAGTACCCCATTTTTAAATTGCATTATTGAGAATTTTACTGTCCAATTTCTTGAGCTCTTCATATATTTTGGAGATCAGTCCTTTGTCTGATGTGGGGTTGCTGAAGATCTTTTCCCATTCATTAGGATGCCTTTTTGTTTTATTGACTGTGTCATTTGCTTTACAGAATCTTCTCAGTTTCAAGAGGTACCATTTATTTGTTGTTGCTCTAACTGTCTATGATACTGGAGTTATATTTAGGAAATGGTCTCATGTTCCCATGCATTGAAGACTACTTCCCAGTTTCTCTTCTATCAGGTTCAGTGTGGTTAGCTTTATATTGAGGTCTTAAATCCATTTGGAATTGAGTTTTGTGCATGGCAGTAGATAAGGGTCTATTTTCATTCTTCTACATGATCACATCCAGTTATGCCAATACCATTTGTTGAAGATGCTTTCTTTTTTCCATTGTATGATTTTAGCTTTTTGTCAAAAATTAGGTGCTCAGAAGTGTGTAAATTAATATCTGGCTCTTCAATTTGATTTCATTTGTCAATGTTTCTGTTTTATGTCAATACCAAGTTGTTTTCATTACTGTAGCTCTGTAATAGAGCTTGATGTCAGGGATGGTGATGCCTCCAGAAGTTCCTGTATTGTACAAGATTGTTTGGCTATCTTGTGATTTTTGTGTTTCCAAATGATATTGATTATGGTTCCTTCAAGGTCTGTGGAGAATTGTTTTGGGATTTTGATGGGGATTGCATTGATTCTATATTGTTTTTAGTAGAATTGCCATTTTTGCTATGTTGATCTTTTCTATCCAAGAGCATGGGAGATCTTTCAATTTTCTTGTATTTTCTTCAATTTCTTTCTTCAAAGACTTAAAGTTCTTGTCAAATAGGTCTTTCACTTCTTTGGTTAGTGTTACCCCAAGATATTTTATGTTATTTGTAACTATTGTGAAAGGTAATGTTTCTCTGATTTCCCTGTCAGCTTCTTTATCATTTGTGTATAGGAGGAATACTGATTTTTTGAGTTGATCTTGTATCCTGCCACATCACTGAAGTTATTTATCAGCTGTAGGAGTTCTCCGGTAGAGTCTTGGCAGTCACTTATTTACACTATCATATCATCTGCAAATAACAAAGGTTTGACTTCTTCCTTTCCAATTTGAATCCCCTTGATCTCCTTTTGTTTTCTTATTGTTATTGCAAAAACTTCAAGAACTACTTTGAAGTGATATGGGCAGAGTGGACAGCCTTGTCTTGTTCCTGATTTTAGTAGAATTGCTTTGAGTTTCTCTCCATGTAATTTGATGTTAGCTGTTGGCTTGCTGTATGTTGTTTTTATTATATTTAGATATGTTCCTTGTATCGATGATCTCTCAAGACCTTTCTCATGAAGTGGTGCTGGATTTTCTCACATGCTTTTTCAGCATCTAATGAAATGATCATATGTTTTATTTTCTTTCAGTTTATTTATATAATGGATTACATTGATAGATTTTCATGTGTTGAACCAGCCCTGCATCTTTGGGATGAAGCTGACTTGATCAGAGTGGATGATTATTCTTGGATTGGGTTTGCCGGTATTTTATTGAGAATTTTTGCATCCATGTTCATGTGTGTGAGATTGGTCTGTAATTCTCTTTCTTGGTTGAGTCTTTGTGTGGTTTTTATATCAGGGTAACTGTAGCCTCATAAAACGAGTTTGGCAATATTCCTTATCTTTCTATTATATAGAACACTATATACTCAAAAATAAAGTTTAGTCCCATTTTTTTTTTTTTTTTACTGAATGGGCTTTGCTTGCTAGTGTCACACTGAGGCTCTTTTAAGAGAGGTTTTTCTGATTCAGCAGTAGGAGAAAAAAAGCTGCAGCTGCTTATAAATACCCGCTTCCTGGACCATGCTTTCAATGCAACCTCTGGCTCTTTCAGTAGACTGAACCATTTGAATGGGGTTTGTGAGAAACATGTTAGGGCTTGCTTGGTGGCAACATAAGCTGGCTGTGTGCCTAAAAATGGGGCTGTGAGCATGGTACTGAGAGGCAGCAAACAGCTCCAACAACTGGACTGGGATGGCCAAGCAGAAAGTTCCTTGTTTCCCCTAGTAATGCAGCTGCTTATGTTCATAACAAGGGCTTAGGATTTTAGGAAGTGCTTCTGGACAGTAAAGAATTACAGATACACAATAGGACAGATTCAGACATAAAGTACCTTGAAATGTGTTACAGGATTAAATAAATGTATGTAGACTTGGAAGAGAGAAGAAAATGTATATATAGAGTTATAAGAGGAAGTAAACGGTTTATAAAGAAATAAGATATACTTTAAAGAGACAGAGTACAGATAGTCACAGGTCAAAAGAAGTAAAATAATAAGCAACATAAAGATGAAATATACACAGAGAGTCTGGATTATATATACTATTGTGTTTTCTTTGATTTTTTTTTGACTGCAGAGAGACATTTGATTTTGGGGATTGTTAAGCTAAACCACCATACATACTTTAAATATATCTTGTCTTCAAAATTTAGTTCTAAAGATATGTTGGAAAAGAGTTTCTTTTTTTCCACAGGCGATGAGAACCTATGAAATCCTTCCAGACTAATGTGGTTTGGTGGACCAAGACCCCCTGAAAGGTTGCCATGAAAACCCCTCAAAAGATTACTTCACTCAATAAACAGTAGAACACAGTTTGGTAAGTACTGTGCCCCAAATCCCAAATATTGTTTATAAATGATTCTTTACATTTAAAGGGGATTTGCTATAGAGATTTGCATTGGTATAGATCTTGTTTATTGATACAAATGTAAGGTCAATTTTGTCATATGTATATTTCTACTCTTGTTTAAGGTATTGCGATTGTGTAGCTCATTTTAAAATATAATGTATAATTAAGAAATATAGGTAAATATAGAGTCATCTGTAATAGTCAAGCTTGTAGTCATGTTAAGTTTTCTAGATATAGATATATATCAGTTAGATAGGTTATTCTTCAAATCTTTCAGAGATCTTCAGAATATGGCATTTGAAATGTTTTAAGAACTTAGGACTTTCATGACAGTGAGGCACATCTGCTCCTGGAAGAACCAATCTACTTCAAGAGGAAGATGGGCACCAAAGAGGCTCCTTATGGAGTTGCTTAGCCATTTGGGAAAGAAACTGCTCTTGCCTGAACTGCTTGATGAAATGGACATGCAGGACCCACATAAAAATGATTGCTGAACTTACCTAAAGGTAAGACAATCCTTTGGGGTTCCTGCTTCACGAAGGAATAGAAAGAGTCTGCTAGACATTCTGCAGGGCACAGAAGAAAGTGACTGATAAACTGCCAATATAGGTGAAACTGACTTTGAAATTTCCTGCCTCATAGAAAAGTCTGCCAGATACTATAAGCCTGTAGGGTGAAGATGGCTGCCTGCAAAGTTACAGAAGAAATTTGGTTGACTGTCCAGGTAGTGAGATGTCTCTGTCAATTCTAGAGTTTTGAAAGTTTCTTACAATTGTACTTCCTGTTTACTTAGGTAATATTATACCTTTCTGGAGTCTTTGATGGAGATAAGAATTTATAGTTATATTTTCCTTAATTATGATAAAAGATAAACTAGATATAACTGTAATTCTTGCTTGATAACTGTTTTATGTAATTTTTCTATGTTAAAGTTAAATCCTTCCTTTTTATTGAAACATAAAAGGGAGGTGATGTGGGATTTCCCTCTGTATGCTCTGATTATCATTAATGAAGTAACTACATTGGACCTATAGCACGGCAAAACTTAGCTAGTTTGGGAAAACTAAACTGAAAACAGGGAGATAAAAGGGCAGAGTCAGAGAGAAGCCATGTATCCCTGCTGAAGCCACACAAAACTTTATCTGGTAAGCCACAGCCACGTGGCAATACAAAATTATTAGAAATGTGTTAAATTCAGATGTAAGAGTTAGCCAATAAGAAGCCAGAGCTAAAGGGCCAAGCAGTGATTTAATTAATACAGTATCTGTGTGATTATTTTGGGGTTAAGTGGCCAGGAACAAACAAGCGGCCTCCTCTTCCAACAGGCTTCAGGTATTGGTGTGTCACATACAATGTGGGGAAGAATTCAGGTAGTTCTCTTTATAATGTTAATTCTATCACATTTGGAATAATTGTTATTAATCTCTCATAAATAAATTGTATAAGATCTTTGTCAGGGTTCATTGTCTTCCCATATATTTTTAATTTCATCAGTAGTAAAAGACACTATAATGCTGGGTCTATACCTGCTAGTTGACAAAGTCTTAATTTTGCTTTTTTAATTATTTCAGAGACCTTTTCCACATAAGTTTTTAATTTTTTACTCAGTTTATTTGGTAAAAAGATCCATTCGAAGATAATATCTTCCCTTTGCATTAAAATTCTTATAGGGGAAATTCAGGAAGGCAATAAGACTAGAACACAATTAATATTTGAATCCACCCAATCCATATGTGCCTCCTGTAATTTCTCTTCAAGCACAGCTAATTCTCTCTCAGCTTTACCTGATAATTCCCTGGGACTATTTAAGTCTTTGTTACCTTCTACTGTTTTGTTTAAATGAATTATTAGATCAGATGTTGTCCCAACAGCTAGTCATTGAATGGAAATGTCTCCTAACAAACTTTTAAGTCATTAAGTTTCCACAATTAGTCTCTCCTAATTTGTGCTTTTGTGTTCTAGTATTTTGTAAACCTATTTCATAACTTAGGAAATTGTCAGAATCTCCTCTTTATATTTTTTCAGGAGCAATTTGTAATCTTCATTTAGTCAAAACTTTCTTTACTTCTTCAAACATTCTTTCTAAAGTATCTACATTTGAATAAGATACCAAAAAGTCACTGATGTAATAGTAAATTATAGATTTAGGAAATTGTTTTTGTATTATTTCCAATTACTGACTTACAAAGTATTGGAATAGGATGGGCTGTTGAGCATTCCCTGAAGGACAGTCCATTGATATCTCTTAGTAAGCTGAAAATTATTATAAGTAGGCACTGTGATGGCAAATTTTTCTCTGTCCTTTTCTTGTAAATGTATAATGAAAAAAACTAACTTTTCAA
This sequence comes from Ondatra zibethicus, assembly GCA_004026605.1. NCBI lineage: Eukaryota > Metazoa > Chordata > Mammalia > Rodentia > Cricetidae > Ondatra > Ondatra zibethicus. The sequence goes on from PVIU01029145.1 coordinate 12,637, forward strand.
TCATTAACTATAAGAGGCCATCCTTGAGGTAATAAAGAAGGCAAAGGAATTCCAAATTGTAAAGTACCCACAGGTTAAATTACAGTGTTCACAGCTCTTAGATATGTCACCATTCTCTGTTTTCCAGATTTCTTTTTAACAACAAATACAGGAGATTTCCAAGGGCTGGTTGATTCTTCCATATGTTGAGTATATAGTTGCTCCTGTAACAGCTGTTCTAATGATGCAGTTTCTCTTCTGTTAATGACCATTGTTTAATTGGTCCTTCAGCTAACCATTTCAAAAGCACCATTGATGCCTCCAAAGGTTTGCTAGTTGTTTTGTGTTCTTGTACACAGTATTTCATGATTTAATGTGTGAATTTTCTCTGATAGGCTTTAACCAAGAAATAATTACTTTTCCACTTTATTTGAATACCTGGAAATTACTTTATGCAGCTAGAGTTCAGAGAAGATAACACCACTCATCATACAAGTAATAAATGTTCATAGTAGAAAATTTAGAAACTACATGAATTATTTAGACCTTTTTAAAAAGCCAGACACAGTTCCCACTACTCAACAAAAATAAGTATTTAGTACAACTCATAAGAGATTTTTGATACAAAGTTTTCTCTAAAACCAAATTTATAGCAAAATATATATGTATATATGTATGTATGTATATGTATATTCATTTTATAATTATCACAGCTATCTGTTTAACAAGATATGATACAATTTAAGTACTATAATATTGGATGTTTTTATTGTTGTGAATTTACTACTATTAGAGTGAGCATGTTATTCATACAATGGCTGTAAATATGAAGAAATAGGTCCATTGATAACCATTTTAACACTGTTTGATTCACAGTGCCAAATTTATTACTAATTAAGCTATTATATTATTGCATGTTGTACTATATCCTCATCTGGTATTGAGTGTGTATCATATTTGATTTTTAAATAATATTTTGTCCATTAGTTGAGAGTCAGCTTTTTAAAAGTTGTGAGTGATGTCAGTTATTGGCACTAAGTTGAAATTAGAGTTAACTGTTAATAATTGAATATGAAAAACATGTAAGTTTATGTATTAGGCTGGAGAATAATTAAACAATAATAATATACAATTCAACAACTAGAAATAATAATATATAAGTAAATAACTAGAAAAATAATAAGCTAAGGAAAAATAGATTTTTTTCTATTAAAGTAACCATGCCAGAAAAATACTTACATTAGTTACATGCATTAGTTACATGTCTTGTCGCTAACATAAAATACCTAACAAAACTAAATAGGGTTTATTTTGCTTCTCAGTTCAAGGGAACAATTAATTATGGTAGACAAGTCATGCCAGTAGATATCTGAGACAACTGCTTATATTAATCTACAATCATGGGACAGAGAAAAATGAATGTTGCTATTCAACTTTAGCTTCCCTTCTCTTCTTTATTCAGTCTGGGACACTAGCACACACATTTAGAGTGAGTCTTTTCTTTCAGTTATCCTAATCTAGAAAGTTTCTCAAAGACATGCTTAAGGGTTTGTTTCCATGATGATTATAAATCCCACCAATTTGACAGTCGAGATTAACTATCACAGATAAATGTGTCTCAAAAAAATAAAAAACAAACATATGATACTTCATGTAATTCAGGCTCATTTCCTTAAGGCCTGATGATACATACTTGTCAACTTAATTACTACTTGTCAGATATTACAACACACTATCTGGGAATCAGGATGTAGACAGAACTAAGGAAAATTATTTGGACTAGACTAATGTAGGGCTGAAAAATCAATCATATTTTTTGTTGGGTTTTTTTGTAGTTGTTCTTTTGTTTTATATCTTTGAGTATTTTGCCTATATGTCAACCATGTGAATATTTGCTGTCCACAGAAATCAGAAGAGGGGAGGAAACAAGCTCTACTGGGAGCAGAAGCCGGGAACAAATCCAGCCCTGGGAGCCAACCCAGTCCTGGAATACTGGCAGACCAGGATTGAGTCAATGACCTGACTTAGAGTCTGCGATATCCACTGGAACCAGAGTGGGACTCAACCAGCTACCTAGGACATAGAGAGAACAAGCTCCACAAGGAGCAGAAGCCTGGAGCAAACCTAGACCCAGGACATGAGAAGATCAGGATTGAGCCAGCGACCAGATCCAGAGTCAACAATCTCCACCAGAAGAGGTACAGAAGAGTAAACACTGAGCAAGTGAGCCAGAGCCAGAGACTGCTGAGGGTCCGGACATGAATCCAGGACCTTCAAGGGAGTAGACCTAAACCAACACGCCAGTGGGTCTGAGTGAGAGTCTAGGACCTCCCAGGAACTAGGCCAGAGCCAGGACCTCTGTCTGCCTGGACGTGAGTGAACCTGGGTCCTTCGAGGGAATAGGCAGGAACCAGAGATCTCAGCAGGGCCAGGGATGAGTCTGGGACCTCAGAGAGAGTAGGCCTGAGCCAGGTCCTCTCTGGGTTCTGACACTGGTCTGGGACATCAAAGGGAATAGTCAGGAACCTGGAACCCCTGCGGGTCTGAGCGTGAGTCTGGGTCCTCTGAGGAAGTAAGCAGGTCCTCTGTGGGTTCGGGCACACCTAAGCCTTGGACCTCCAAGGCAGTAGACAGGAACCAGAAACCTTTCCAGGTCTAACTCCAACCGAGGGACTTCTGCAGGAGGGAATCTAGACCAGGATTTACAGATACAGGTCAAAGCCTGTAACTTAGGCCAATGTTGCCCTGAGGCAAGGAACTCCACCTTGGGCAACAAATTCTACAGGGAGTGGAACTGAAGGAGACTCCTAGGACAGAGAAGGCCTGAGGAAACAAGATCCACTGTGAGCAGAAGCCAGGAGCAAATCCAGCCCTGGGAGCCAACCCAGTCCTGGGACACTGGCAGACCAGGATTGAGCCAACAACCCAACTTAGAGTCTGTGACCTCCACCAGAACTGGAGTGGGACTGAACCACCTACCTAGGACATAGAGAGAACAAGCTCCACCAGGAGCAGAAGCCAGGAGCAAACCCAGTCCCAGGACACAGGCAGATCCGGATTGAGCCAGTGACCAGATCCAGAGTCAATGATTTCCACCAAAACAGGAATGGAACTGAACAAGACTCCTAAGACAGATAGGGCCTGAGGAAAGAAGCTCTACTGGGAGCAGAAGCCAGGAGCAAATCCAGCTCTGGGAGCCAACCCAGTTCCAGAACACTGGCAGATCAGGACTGAGCCAGCGAACAGATCCAGAGACAGCAATCTCCACCAGAACAGGTCCACCTCCAATGCAGGGACTTCTGCAGCAGGGGATCCAGACCAAGATTTACAAAAACAGATCAAAGCCAGCAGCCTAGGCCAAAGTAGGCCTGAGAGAGCAAATTCCAAGTGAGCAGACCAAAGCACAGAAGGGCTGAGCTATCTCCAGGAATAACCAACAGGGTAACTAGAACTGTGACACTGACTGTACCACGAGATCTGAGCTTTGGATTCACTGGCACCTAGAAGATTATTCAACAGAATCTCAGACAGCCCCAACCACAACTATTAGAGGAAAAGATGAGTAGAAAAGATAAGATCACACACTACACTACAAAGAACAACACAATACCAGTAAAACCTAAAGACCCTACAAAAGCAAGACCTGAACAACCAAATATGGATGAATCAGAAGAAAATGACCTAAAAAAAATAACCTCAAGAGAACGTTTGAAATTCTTAAAGATGAAATGAGAAATTCTCTTAAAGAAATGGAGGAAAAACAAACAAAAATTTGGAAGATATCAGCAAATCATTTAAAAAAAAACAAGAAAAAGAAATCAAACATATAAAAGAAACTATTCAGGACTTGAAAACAGAGATAGAAACAATAAAGAAAACAAAAACCAAAGGAATCATAGAAAGAGAAATCATTAGAAAAAGATCAGGAACCACAAATGAAAGCATGAACAGGAGAATACAAGAAATGGAAGAGAGAATTTCAAGCGCTGAAGATACAATAGGGGAAATAGACTCATCAGTTAAAGAAAACATTAAATCTAACAAAACTTTAACCTAAAATATCCATGAAAAATGGGACACCATAAAAAGGCCAAATCTTAGAATAATAGATATAGAATAAGGAGAAGTTCATTTCAAAGGCACAGAAAATTTATTTAGCAAAATCATAGAAGAAAACTTTCCCTACCTAAAGAATGATATGCCTATGAAGATACAAGAAGCTTACAGAATACCAAAGAGACTGGATCCAAAAAAGTCCTCTCACCACATAATAATCAAAACACTAAAAATACGGAGTAAAGAAAGAATATTAAGAGATGCAAAGGGAAAAGGCCAAGTAACATATAAAGGCAGGCCTATCAGAATTACACCTGGCTTCTCAGTGGAGACAATGAAAGCCAGAAGGTCATTGTCAAGAATTATGCAGACATTAAGAGACCATGGATGACAGGCCAGACTACTATACCCAACAAAACTGTCGATCACCATAGAAGGACAAAACAAGATATTCCATGAGAAATCTAGATTTCACCAATACCTAGCCACAAACCCAGCCCTACACAAAATACTAGAATGAAAACTCCAACCAAAGGAAGATGGCTACACCAACAAAAACACAGACAATTGATGATCTCATTACAGCAAATCCAGAAGAAGAAAAAAATGCACAAATTAACATCCACTAATGATGAAAAGTAAAATTAACAGGAGACAGTAACCACTGGTCATTAATATCCCTTAATGTAAGTGGACTCAACGTACCTATAAAATGGCACAGGCTAACAGATTGGATACGAACACAGAATCCATTCCTCTTCTGCATACAAGAAACTCATCTCAACCTCAAATCATGTCAGAGTAAAAGTTTGGGAAAAAATATACCAATCAAATGGACCTAAGAAACAAGTGGGTGTAGCTATCCTAATATCTAACAAAATATACTTCAAGCTAAAATCAGTCAAAAGAGACATAGAAGGATGTTTCATATTAGTCACAGGAAAAATCCATCAAGAGGAAATTTCAATACTGAACACCTATGCCCCAAATACAAGGGCACCCTCATAAGTCAAAGAAACACTTCTAAAGATCAAATCATATATTAAACCCCACACACTAATACTGGAAGACTTCAACACTCCCCTCTCACCACTGGACAGGTCAATCAGACATGGAGGAAATACAGAGGATCATCAGGTCATATTTTGAAAACCTGTACTCCACAAAATTGGAAAACTTAAAGGAAATGGACAACTTTCTGGATAAATATCAATTACCAAAATTAAATCAAGACCAGATAAGCAAACTAAACAGACCTATAACTGCTGAAGAAATAGAAACAGTCATCAAAAGTCTCCCAACCAAAAAAAGCC
>PVIU01029146.1:0-17980 GCA_004026605.1 Ondatra zibethicus
AGCTGGGGACTTTCCAGGTGAGCTCAAGACTGACTTCCCTATGACCTGTAACAAAAGTGTATAGTATCTCAGCCACAGGCGCCTACTGTCTTGCTCTGTTGGGCAACCAAGAGCAGTGGCAATTGCCTTTACAGTTTGGTCACCTCTGAGGCCTGCCTGACAATAGGGAGGTAATTTGTGTGCAGTGCTGAGATTGTTACCTAATGACCTATGGCTTCAGGGAATAACATTTTACACCCACAAGCAGTGTCCTTGTTAAAAATAGCATGTATGGGGGCTGAAGAGGTGGCTCAGTCATTAAGAGCACTGTCTGCTTTTCAGTGAGACCTGGGTTTAATTCCTAGCACCACATGGCAGCTCACACCTGTCAATAACTCCAGTCCAAGGCATCTGAAACATTCACACAGATGTAGTCACCACTACTACTTTCTTTTTAAATTTTTTTTATTATTTGTGATTTTAAAATTTTTATTGCTTTATAAATAATCCCATCCAAAATTTCCACTTCCTCCCCTCCTCCCATTTCCATTCCTCCCCCCTACCCACCCTCCTCCCTTCCTATCCAGTCCTAAGAGAGGGCAGTGCCCTGTGGGAAGTCCAAGGCCCTCCTCCCTCAATCCAGGACTAGGAAGGTGTGCATCCAAACAGACTAGGATCCCAAAAAGCCAGTACATGCAGTAGAGACATCCCAGTGCCATTATCATTGGCTTCTCAGTCCAGCCCCCATTGTCAGCCACATTCAGAGAGTCCAGTTTGATCACATGCTCCTTCAGACCTGGTCCAGCTGGATTTGGTGAGCTCCCATTAGATCAGGCACACTATCTCAGTGGATGGACCAACCCCTTGCTGTCCTGACTTCCTTGCTCATATTCTCTCTCCTTCTGCACTTCAACTGGACCTTGGGAGCTCAGTTGAGTGCTCCGATGTGGGTCTCTGTCTCTATCTCCATCCATTGCCAGACGAAGGTCGTATGGTGATATTCAAGATATGGGACAAGGCCAGTTCAGGCACCGTCTTACTGCCCAAGAACCTAGATGGGGACAACTGGGAACACCTCTAGAACCAAGCCTCTTGCCAACCCCCAAATGGCTCCCTTTATTAAGATATCTTCTTCCCTGCTCCCATATCTGCCCTTCCTCCATCTCAACCATTCCACTCCCCCAAGCTCTCCTCAATCCTACCCTTTTTCTTTCTCTCTCCCCTTCTCCCTTTCCCCCAACTCCATCCCCACTCCCATGCTCCCAACTTTTGCCGGGAGATCTTGTCTGCTTCTAATTTCCAGGAGGATCTATATATGTTTTTCTTTGGGTTGACTTTATTATTTAGCTTCTCTATGATCACCAACTGTAGGGTCAATGTCCTTTGTTAATGGCTAGAATCCACTAATGAGTGAGTACATACCATATTCATATTTTTGGGTTTGTATTATCTCACTCAGGATAGTGTTTTCTATTTTCATCCATTTGCATGCAAAATTCAAGATATCATTGTTTTTTTTTTACCGCTGAGTAGTATTCTAATGTGTAGATGTGCCACACTTTCTTTATCCATTCTTCCATTGAGGGGCATCTAAGCTGTTTCCAGGTTCTGGTTATTATAAATAATGCTGCTATGAACATAGTTGAAGAAATGCTTTTGTAGTATGTTTGGGCATCATTTGGATATAACCCAAGAATCGTATTCCTGGATCCTGGGGTAGGTTGACTCCCAATTTTCTGAGATGCCACACTGATTTCCAAAGTGGTTGCACAAGTTTGCATTCCCACCAGCAATGGATAAGTGTTCCCCTTACTCAATATCCCTTCCAGCATAGGTTATCATTGGTGTTTTTGATTTTAGCCATTCTGACACGTATAAGATGGTATCTCAAAGTTGTTTTGATTTACATTTCCCTGATGGCTAAGGAAGTTGAACATGTCCTTAAGTATCTTTTGGCCTTTTGAACTTCTTCTGTTGAGAATTCTCTGTTCAGTTCAGTACCCCATTTTTTAATAGAGTTATTTAGAATTTTAATGTCTAGTTTCTTGAGTTCTTTATATATTTTGGAGATCAGACCTTTGTCTGATGTAGGGTTGATTAAGATCTTCTCCTGTTCCATAGGTTGCCTTTTAGTCTTAATGGCTGTGTCCATTGCTTTACAGAAGCTTCTCAGTTTCAGGAGGTCCTGTTTATTAACTGTTGCTCTTATTGTCTGTACCACTGGGGTTATATGTAGGAAGTGGTCTCCTGTGCCCATGTATTGTAGGTTACTTCCCACTTTCTCTTCTATCAGGTTCAGAGTGGACAGATTTATATTGAGGTCTTTAATCCATTTGTACTTGAGTTTTGTGCATGGTGATAGATATGGACCTATTTTCATTCTTCTAGAGGTTGACACCCAGTTATGCCAGCACCATTTGTTAAAGATGCTTTCTGTCTTCCATTGTCTACTTTTAGCTCCTTTGTCAAAAATCAGGTGTTCATAGGTGTTTGGATTAATACCCGGGTCTTCAATTCGATTCCATTGTTTTTACGCCAATACCAAGACATTTTCATTACTGTAGCTCTGTGATGGAGTTTGAAGTCAGGGATGGTAACTCCTCTGGAAGTTCCTTTATTGTATAGGATTGTTTTGGCTATCCTGGGGTTTTTGTTTTCCATATAAAGTTGATTATTGTTCGCTCAAGGTCTGTGAAGAGTTGATACCTATTCTCCTTAATATGTTTCACATAATAGAAACAGAAGGGTCATTGCCAAACACTTTTTATGAAGCTACAGTTACCCTGATACCAAAACCACACAAAGGTGCAACAAAGAAAGAGAATTACAGGCCAATCTCACTCATGAACATCGATGCAAAAATTCTCAATAAAATGCTGGCAAACTGAATCCAAGAATACATCAAAAAAATCATCCATTATGATCAAGTAGGCTTTATCCCAGAGATGCAGGGCTGGTTCAACATACAAAAATCTATCAATGTAATCCATCAAATAAATAAACTAAAAGAAAAAAAAACATAAGATCATTTCATTAGATGCTGAAAAAGCATTTGAGAAAATTCAACACCCCTTTATGATAAAGGTCTTGGAGAGATTAGGGGTAAAAGGATCATATCTAAATATAATAAAAGCAATACACAGCAAACCTACAGGTAACATCAAATAAAATGGAGAGAAACTCAAAGCCATTCCACTAAAATCAGAAACAAGACAAGGCTGTCCACTCTCTCCATATCTATTCAATATAGTGCTTGAAGTTCTAGCAATAGCTATAAGACAACAGAAGGAGATCATGGGGATTCGAATTGGAAAGCAAGAATTCAAACTTCGTTATTTGCAGATGATATGATAGTGTAAATAAGTAACACCAAAAACTCTACCAAAGAACTCCTACAGCTGATAAATGCCTTCAGTGATGTGGAAGGATACAAGGTCAACTCAAAAAAATCAGTAGCCCTCCTATCCACAAAGGATAAAGAAACAGAGAGGGAAATCAGAGAAACATCACCTTTCACGATAGCCACAAATAGCATAAAGTATCTTGGGGTAACACTAACAGAGGAAGTGAAAGATCTATTTGACAAGAACTTTAAGGCCTTGAAAAAAGAAATTGAAGAGGATACCAGAAAATGGAAGGATCTCCCATGCTCCTGGATTGGCAAGATCAATATAGTAAAAATGGCAATTCTACCAAAGGCAATCTATAGATTTAATTCAATCCCCACCAAAATCCCAACAAAATTCTTCATTGACCTTGAAAGAACAATAAATAAATTTATATGGAAAACAAAAAGCCCATTATGGCCAAAACAATCCTATACAATAAAGGAACTTCCAGAGGCATTGCCATCCCTGACTTCAAACACTATTACAGTGCCACAGCAATGAAAACAGCTTGGTATTAGCATAAAAACAAAGACGTTGACCAATGGAATCAAATCAAAGACCGGGATATGAATCCAAAAACCTATGAACAGCCCAGATGCTTCTTAAATATACTTTTATTTTATGGAGTGCATGGACGTGCAGGGATGTGCCCAAAACAAGTGATGCAGTGTGTTGAGAGTGCAAAGAAACAAGAGTGGGCTTTGTGTGGCTGGAGAGATGGGTCAGCAGTTGGGACCAGTAGCTTCTCTCTCATAATTTGGACATTGAGAATGAGGGATTTTTATCCCCCTGTAAGTCCAGCTGGAGAGCATGAATCCCCCTGTTGTGACCTGCACATGCACCTAAGTACCCCTGGTGCACATTGACTACACTCAGAGACACATAATTCAATCCATCTCTTTTATTCTCTTGTTTATTTGTTTTCAATTCAGGGTTTTACTATGTAGCCCTGCTTATCCTGGATCTCAGTGTGTAGACCAGGTTGGCATCAGACTCACAGAGATGCGACTCCTTCTCTTCCATGTGCTGGGATTAAAGTTATGTGCTACCACCTCCCACCCAAAGAACTAAAGGGCAAAAGAGTAAAGAGAGTAAGAAAAAACTCAGCTACACTTGAAATTCCATAAAGGAATAACTGGGATGCCACCTGACAGAAATTTCAGGGGCTGCGGTTGAAGGAGCAGCCCAGAAGTCAGATTATTTAGATACTATTCATTGGAGATGACAAGGAAGCCCATTGTCACATTTTTGACTCTCAGTTTCTTTAAAAAAAAAAAAAAAACAATGTGATGATGCCTAGCTCAGAGCATGAGGCTGTTCCAGTCTGTCTCCCTTTCACTTAGAGAGACACTGATGTCAGGATCAGGGTACACATATGCTGGAGGATCAGTGCGTAGCCACAATACATAGCAGGGTCTGACATTGAAGGCCCAGAGCCTGTTGGGTACATCTGGTCTTGTGGGGGATTTGTGATCTCTTGCCTAACTCAGTACCCAGGCTCATACACTCACAAATATGTGCCTGCTACTCCATAGGTCTACAGTGCAATTGTCCCTTTCTAGAATCTTCCCCAGGGTTTACTATCCGGCAAGAATTTCCTTGGTCCACATTAGTAGCTTGATGAACAACTGGCCAGATTTTGACAAAGCTCAATGTGTGTGAATACTTACACACACACACACACACACACACACACACACACACACACACACACGCATGCACTTCACAGAATGGTAACAAAAGTGCTAAAGAGGCCACAGACATCAAAAAGAAGCCGTGCTTAAGACAAGGAAGTGCTGGTATGTAAGTAATTCAGTTGGAGAACTCCTGGAGGTATACAGACCTCATTCCCAGCCCAACCTTTTCAAGGACTTTGGAGCTCCCAAGAAGGCACAGGACAAAGGTCAAGATGGGTGGATGGACACTTTCAAGCACTGGGGACTATGCTCAGCTGAAGCCCTGAGGACAGTTAAGAGGTCTCTACCTGTAGGTCCTTTGACTCACACTGCATGGTCAGACAGAGAGGTTAATGGGGCTATTGTCATCCCATAGTGTTAACTGTTCTTCCTTTTATAGGATACAGATGGGGATATGGCACCATTTTTTTTTGATCTAATGTGTTCAATAAGTTCTTGGGCCTTTTTGCTATATTGTGTTCATATAGCCATGTCTTCATTTGTTTCCAATTTGCTTGAGTAAGTTTACAGGTAGTATCTTCTTACTTGCATGAATACATCATCAGTCTGTGCCTCATGCTTGATGCCGGACAGATCCTGGTGGTATCTATGTGCTCAAAGGAAATTCAGAGTCATCCAAACTCTACACTGGCACTAAAATTGGTGTTAACTGCTGTTTGTTAGATATACCCTCCAAGGGCAAGGTATAGTGTGAGAGCCAATATTTCAGATATCTTAACGTGGGGGCAGTAATAACAAAGGCAACAGCAGATTTCACACTGGGTTTCCTGGGAAAGGGCCCAAACACAATTCTCACAGACACCTGACAATTGTGGGTCTCTTCAGATAGCCTTGAGCAGATTATGCATCCTCAGGCTGGCTCTAAGAGAAGAGCTGTTTAAGGGCTGCCTGTACTGACACACACTATTTTTTTAACCTGCTGATTATGAGGTGGGGGTACGTTGTCATGTCAGGAAACTGACTTGATATAGGATAGCATATAGACAAAAACTAATTCCCATACTCTCTGCCTCTAGATCTCTCTGCCCCATCATCTTGCCATTAGTGGAGGATAGGATTAGGGTTCTGATGTGAACAAGGTCAAGACTCAATAAATGAAAATGTACATCAAAAGAAGCCATTTTTTCTAAAGTTAGTCTAATTCATCTATTTCTATTTACTAAAATAAGACTACTAGCAAAGTTGTAAAGTAGAACCGGGGGTCAATGTCTAATGGGCTCTGGAATCAAAGAATCAGCGAATAACTAGGGTCAGAGTCCAGTGGTGAATATAGATCAGTGTTTTTCAAGGCTCGGAACTGAATTTATTTCAAATGTCTCATGACTAGGTCAAAATCATTGTAACCGAGTGTTGACTTATTGTGTAATCATATTCAAGGATCTATGGTGCTAATAAATTTAATTCAAATTTTACATCTGGCAAATATGTATCACCAAGGGTCTAGGAAAAGGTCTACCATCAAATTAGATGAGGTATGATACGTTTCTGGGTTGTATGACTATAAATTATGACAAGTATTCAATGGACAACCAAGTTTTAGCATGCACATGTATTTGGATGATAGCTATTTCTTCTGGGCCTAACTTGACCATAGGCCTTCACTGAGAAGAAATTATTGTCGTGACCTACAGAATGATCTTAAACCTGCAGTCATGGCAATAGAATAAGGAGAACAATAGCAATAGTTATGTTTATAGTAATAGCAATGGGGCTGTTAACATACCCTCATAGTAGGTGAATGGGAGGCAGAATCATGGGACCATCACCAGAGATTCTAGCAATTTACTCCCCCTTGATTCGCAGCTGCAGGTGGCTTGGGTTGAGAGGCGGTAAAGTATGCTGGAAGGAGGTAGAATGTTAACTAAAGACAAGACATTACTAATACTGCATTCCCAAGATCATCACTCATGCAGGAATGGGACATTTTGATGATACAGCTGCTTTGAATCACTCATGCTCCTAGAAACAACCCCTACTCATGGCCCTATAATTAAGCCCAATAAACACATTTGTTTAACAAACTTGACTATAATGGAATCCATTCTATGGCACTTCAGGGTCCTCTCTATCTGGGGGGATAGACATATAATCACATCCACAACAAAAGAACTTCAACAGCATGTCACTGTGGAGGAGCCTACTTACCCACCCATGTCCCACAGACAGAAGGGGCACAGGGTGGGATATGACTGAGCATTCATTACAGACCTGCTGTTTGTCAGATACAGTGGCATATGCTGTTGCAATGACTAGAAGGCATTTGCCATCAAGGTAAGGACTATTGTTGCCAGAGGTTTCTGTCCTACCCAGTCCCGCAGCCATTCAGTCCCAAAGAAAAACACACAGAGGTCTACATTAATTTTAAACTGGTTGGCCTATTAGCTCAGGATTCTTCTTAACTCTTATCTTAAATTAGCCCATAACTCTTGTCTGTATTAAGCATGTGGCTTGGTACCTTTTATCAGTGAGGTAGTCTCATCTTGCTTCCTCTGTGTCTGGATGACAACTGCAGACTGAGACTTTCCTTTTCCCAGAATTCTCCTGTTTTCATTGCCCCGCAGATGCTTCCCAACTGGCTACTGGGCAGTCAGCATTTTATTAAAACAATACAAGTGACAAATCTTTACTGGGTAGAAGACCATTGGCCCATATCATTTCTCCCCCTTTTATCCAATCAAAACTCTGATTCTAATCTCCTTTGTTTAGCTTTTTTCCTGACCGTTATCCAGCTTGTAACCAATACTCTAAACAAAGACAAACATCCATAACACATTTATTATGCTCACAATCCCAGGTTACAGTCTATCATTTAGGGGATGTTGAAGGTGCCAGGAACTTGATGTAACTAGTCACATGACATCCACTGTCTTGCACGAAGAACCACGGATTAATGCATGCATGCCAGTGCTTGTCTCGCACTTGTCTCTCCTATTCATTTAGTCCAGCCCATGCAAAGATGCCATTACATTTAGGGAGTGTCTTCCTACCTCATCTAAGTCAAATGGGAAAACCCATCACTGGCACATCCACAGGCTAATCTAATCTAGACAATTCTTTCTTAAGGGCCCTTCCCAGGAGATGTGTACACTTGACAAGTTGACAGTTACAACTATAATACCAGTTCCAATTCCTCCTGACCCCTCCTGCTGCATATGCTCCAATGCCTCATGGGATACTTTATAATTTAATCTTACTTTTTGTTTTAAAAATGTGCTTTATTTTAAAGGTGTGTGTGTGTGTCTGTGTGTGTGTGTGTCTGTGTGTCTGTGTCTCTGTCTGTGTGTCTGTGTGAGTTCAGATGCTGATGGGATCCAGAGAAGGGCATGCACCTCATGGAGTGGGAGCTACAGGCAGCTGTGAGTTACTGGGCATGCATTCTGGGAAATGAAATCCAGGTCCTCTGCAAGAACAGCAAGAGTTCTTAACAGCGGAGCTTCAGACCTCCACCCTGCTTCTATTTCCTGCTGCTCCCCCTCCTTCTTTTTTGCCCAACATTTTGAGGCAGACAATTGGTTTTTGTGAGAACAGGTAAATTTCAAGCTGACAGGAGTTGCCCGTCAAGACAAAATAGAAAAAACTCGGGTAGTTTGTTGTTGAAAAAATGTTTCTTCAGACTGGCTAAAGTCTCTATGATGGGAACATAGAAACTTGACAGTGTGATTTGTACATCAGCTAATGAAAGGATAAACTAAGTCCTGCCCTTTTTCCATTCTCAGTGCATCTCATATGCCTTTAAGACAAGTCTCCTAAGAAACGGGGACATATGGAATTTTCTTTACATCCAATAAAGCACAGCAACATCACTGCAAAAGGTACATTTTCCCCTACAATTACTACCAATAGGAGAAAGATTTCCAATCTATCCATTATTTATTATTTTTTAAAAAAGAAAAAACTACCTTTTTCATTATACATATCAATCCCAGTTCCCACTGCCTCCCCAACTCCCATTCCCTATGCTTACCACCCCCCCTCCATCCACTCCTCAGAGAGGGTAAGGCACATTGCTTTGAGGAAGGACCAAGGCCCTCCCTACTACCTCTAGGCTGAGCAAGGTATCCATCTAAAGAGAATAGGTTCCCAAAAAGTCAGTACATGCAGTAGGGATAAATCCTGGTCTCACTGACAGTGGCCCCGCAGTCTGCCCCAGCCAAGCAACTGTCACCCACATTCAGAGGGACTAGTTTGGTCCTATGCTTGTTCCGTCCCTGTCTGGCTGGAGTGAGTGAGCTCCCATTAGCTCAGGTAGACTGTTTCAGTGGGTATACCCATTATGGTCTTGATCTCTTTGCTCATATTCTCATTCCGACAACTCTTCAACTGGACATTGGGAGCTCAGTCCAGTGCTCTGATGCGGGTCTCTGCCTCTATTCCCATCAGTTGCTAGATGAAGGTTCTAGGATGACATTTAAGATATTCATCAGTCTGACTACAGGGCAAGGCCAGTTTGTGCACCCTCTCCTCTACTGCTTAGGGTCTTAGCTGGGGTCATCATTGTGGATTCCTGGGAAATTCTCTAGAGCCAGGTTTCTTGCTAGCCCCATATTGGCTCCCTCGATCAAAATATCTCTTTCCTTGTTCTCATCTATGTCCTTCCTCCATCTTGACTATCCCATTCCCTCGAGTTCTCCTCAACCCTCCCCTTCACTCTTCCTCTTCCCCTTCTAACCTCTCTTTTCCCCAACCCCCATGCTCCCAATTTTTTCAGCAGATCTTGTCTATTTCAGTTTTCCAGGTGGATCTATATATTTTTTTCTTAGGGTTCATCTTGTTACTTAGCTTCTCTAGGATCATGAACTATAGGCTAAATATCCTTTGTTTATAGCTAGTATCCACATGTGTGTGAGTACATACTATGTTCCTCTTTTTTGAATCTGGGTTATCTCACTCAGGATGGTGTTTTCTAGTTCCATCCATTTGCATGCAAATTTCAAGATGTCATTGTTTTTTACAGATCTGTAGTACTCTAACGTGTAAATGTGCGATACTTTCTTTATCCATTCTTCAGTTTGTACTATGATTGAACATCTTTGGGTATACACCCAAGAGTGGTATTGCTGTCTCCTGAGGTAGGTTGATTCCCGGTTTTCTGAGAAACTGCCATACTGATTTCCAAAGTGGTTGTACAAGTTTGCATTCCCACCAGCAATGGATGAGTGTTCCCTTTACTCCACATCCACTCCAGCATAAGCTATTATTAATGTTTTTAATTTTACCCATTCTGACAGGTGTAAGATGGTGTCTCAAAGTTCTTTTGATTTGCATTACCCAGATGGCTAAGGATGTTCAACATTTCCTTAAGTGTCCTTTGGCCATTTGAGGTTCTTTTCTTGAGAGTTCTCTGTTTAGTTCTGTACCCCATGTTTAATAGGTTTATTTGGAATTTTGTTGTCTAATTTCTTGAGATTTTTAAATATTTTGGAGATCAGTTGTAACAGGAGGAGCAGGCTGCTTGTAATTTCAACCACCCAGCTAGTTTACCCCCGAATTAATCACAGAGAAACTGTATTCATTTAAATACTGCCTGGCTCATTAGCTCTAACTTCTTATTGGCTACTTCTTACATCTTAATTTACCCCATTTCTGTTAATCTGAGTATCACTGTGTGACTGTGGCTTACCAGCAAGATTCTAACCAGTGTCCATCTAAGGCAGGAGATCCATGGTGTTGGCCACTCTGCCCTTCTTCCTAACATACAGTTCTGTCTACTCCACCTAACTAAGTTCTGTCATATTAACTAGGTCAAGGTAGTTTCTTTATTTATTACCCAATGAAAGCAACACACAAACAGAAGGAACTCCTACACCAATCAGTCCTTTGTCTGATATGGGGTTGTATCCATTGTTTTAAAAGTTTTGATGTTAAAACAAAATAAGAATGCAATAGGAATAATGCCAAAAGCGGGGAGGAGCAGGTATGTTTAATTTTTTTAAGAGACAGCATCATGGTATATGTTGATCAATGCCTCCACACTCATATTTAAGCCATTGAATGGAATAGTCAAAGAACCCACTAGCTGATTGGGGCAAAGAAGATTGAAGGTCAATAAAGAACCTAAAGACAGCTACGACACAGGGAGATGAGAACATTGCCAAGGACCAATAATGAATGCTTCAACAGTTCAGAAACAGACTACCCAAAATCAGCCTCAAGAGGGCATGGCAATGGGAAACTGCAAGGGATAGAAAGAGGTTCTTTACAGAACTGATGCTAGGCCTGTTCTTCTGATACAGAAAGAGGGGAGAGGCTGCTGTGAATCTCAAAAGACTCACTGTTAAAGTGGGTGATTTTAATGATTTCAGTTTGAATGGTAGGGGTGAAGGTTGTTTACTTGTTTTATTTCTGAGTGTTTGTTTGTTGTTTTGAGACAGGGTCTCACTATGTAGCTTTAGCTGTGCTGGAACTCACTCTATAGGTCATGCTGGCCGCAAACTCACAGAGATCCACCTGCTTCTGTCTCCTGGGTGATGGAACTAAATGTGTGTGCTACCATACCTGGCTTTAGTGTGAATCTTTATATGTGCACTAAGCCTTCATTTCCACCCTGCCTTCTGGGAATTTTTGGTGTGGTCTAAAGCCTTGCCCAGTGCCATAGAACAAAATCATCCCCGCCTGATTTCTACAGCACCTATCTGCTTGCATTAATCTGTTACCTAACTGGGCAAAGCAGAACAGTGAGGAGACACAGTGGTTACTGCATTTCCCATTGCTCTTTAGATGTCCTTTTACACCTTAGGCCACTTTTAGACCTACTTTACCCCACTTATTGTCTTCTGTTAAAATATTTGTCCTTTTCTGCTACCATCCCACACCAATTACTTTCAGAAAATTGTGTTTAAAATGCCAAGTAATGCTTGTCCTTCTGTGACACATCAAGGGACCTGCTTCTCCCTCCAGGCCTGAGATATTAAGCCCCATTTATCACTGTTCAATAATTTTGAGTGTTGTTAAATGCTGGAACTGTTAGTGCGATTCCTTAACTCTACTGTAAATCTCCTTTGAATGTTCTCTGTATGTGATTCAGACTCTCAAGACCGGACTTTGTCACAGGCCATCTGTCTCCTTGTGCCGGTCAGCCTTATGCCATTCCCATTCAGAAGCCTACCAAAAATGACTTGGTTGTACCCTGGTGACCTGGAACAGTGCACAGATGCCTTGAGCAGACTGCAATGCAAGAACAAATGCATCCAAGCTCCAATTACAGACGGTGCTCTACCTGCCAGGGTGTTTTCAAATAGTTTTAAGAGGTTTTTTCTGGGTTTGCATTTTGGAATTGCGGCCCTGGATATACACCTCAAAAGGCTCTACAGCCATTTCACCCTGGTCAGAGGGCAACACTTGCCCTGGTGGCCCAGCGGGATGGCCGCCATTGGTGCAGTTCACAACATTCCATTAGCATGAAGGATTGTGAAGTCACTGATGCAAAGACATTTGCTGCACCCCCATTGCTGCTGTAAGAGCTAGCAGCTTGCTTCACTTTCTGTAGTAAGGAGGAGAGAGGCCTGCGTTCCGGCAGCCGGTTAGCTTTTTCCCGAAATAATTACACAGAAACTGTATTAATCAAATGACTGCCTGGCCCATTAGTTCTAGCCTCTTCTTTGGCCAACTCTTACATCTTGATTCAGCCCATTTCTAACAATCTGTATTTACCACGAGGATGTGGCTTACTGGCATGAGTCTAACCAGTGTCCATCTTGAGCCAGAGAAACATGGCGTCTGCCACATTGCCTTGTCTCTCCCAGCCTTCCTTTCTGTCTACTCCACCCACCTAAGGGCTGCCTTATCGAAAGGCCTAGGCAGTCTCTTTATTTAACCAATGAAGGCAATACACAAACAGAAGACCCTCCTACACCATTTCCCCTTTTTCTGTTTAAACAAAACAGAAAGGCTTTCATTTTAACATAGTAAAATTACATATAACAAAACAGTTATCAAGCAAGAACTATAGTTACCATATTTAGATCTATTTTATCTTTTATAATAACAATGGAAAACTATAACTACAACTATCTATCTATTCTTCAACTCCATCAAAGACTCCAGAAGGATATAATATTACCTAAGTAAACGAGAAGTAAGCAACTTCCAAAACTCTAGAAGTGACAGAGACCTCTCGCTGCCTAGACAGTCACCCAAAGTTCCTCTGTACCATTGGGGCTTCCATCTTCAGCCTACAGTCCCATAGTATCCAGCAGACATTTCCATGAAGCAGAAAATTTCAAAGACAGTTCAGTCACTTTCTTCTGTATTCTGCAGAATGTCTGGCAGAGGCTTTTTGATGAAGCAGGAACCCCGAAGGATCAACTCACCCTTAGACAAATTTAGCAGTCCTCTCTCTGTGGATTCTTTATGTCCAGTTTATGCAACAGTCCAGGCAAGAGCAGTTTCTTGCCCAAATGGCTAGCAAACTCCATAAGTAGCCTCTTTGATGCCCATCTTCCTCTTGAAGTAGATTGGTGCTGCCAGGAGCAGATGTGTCCCATTGTCATGAAAAGCCCTAAGTTATTAAAACATTAAATGCCATATTCTGAGTCTTTGAAAGATATGAAGAATGCCTATCTGAAATATATCTATGCATATCTAGAAAATCTAACTAACATGACTACAAACTTGACTATTATAGATGATTATCCATTAACAACCTATATTTCCTAATTATACATTACATTTTTAAATGAAGTACACAATCACAATACCTTAATCAAGAGCAGAAATGTATATACATATAACAAAATTGACCTTAGATTTATATCACTAAAGCAAAATCCATACCAATGCAAATTATCCATATCTACATCATCTCCCCCTTTAAATTTAAAAGAACATTTATAAACAATACTTGGGAATATGGATGTAGTTTTTTCTCTGCAAACTTCTTCCTGCTGTATGAGTGCGCTGTGAATCAGGTCTTTCATGGTGTATCCTGTGTGGTAGGTTCATCTCAGTCATCAGTTGAGTGAAGTAATTTTCTGAAGGTGTTCACAGTGACCTTTCAGGAGGCCGTGCTCTATCATACCATATTGGTGTAGAAGGAATCCACAGGGTCTTATCCTCTGTGAAAACAAAAGAAGAACTTCTCTTCAAAAGCGTCATATCCTTAGACCCAAATATTGAAGTAATATTAACTTTATAATATCCATGCTGGTTTAGCTTAGCAGCCCAGACAATGAAACATCTCTTTGTACTTAGCTGCTTTACAGTCAAAACATTCAAAGAAAATATAATAAAATACATACTCCAGACATTCTGTGAATTTTCCATTTTTACGTGGCCTTTTTTTTTAAATCTATGACTATCTGTATTCTGTCTCTTTAAAGACTTTACCCCCCCCCTTTTTTTTTAAAAAAGCATCTCTCTATACTCCTCATTTCTTTTCTCTTTTAAGCCTACTATGTACCTTTATTTAACAGTGTGACCCATTTAGAGGTCTTTTATGTCTGAATCTGTCCTATTTTTAATCTATAATTCTTTACTATCCAGGAGCACTTCTTAAAATGCAAAGGACTTTTTAAAAACTTAAGTTGTGCCATGTAGGAGAAATACGGTACTGCCTGTTTCCTGCCCAGTCCAAACCTTATCTGCGCTGTCATGATAATTACGACAGTTCCTGCCTGAGATCAGCACAGTTCAGCATGGTGGAGCCGCTTGTGTCTTGGTGCCCTGTGTAATGCACCGCTAGCATGGCAGGGCTGCTTGTGCCTCTGAGCCACTTGTGCCTCTGAGCTGCACAGAGTTCCAGGCACACAACAGTTCACATTGCCATCAAGCAAGCCGCTTTAGTTAGAAATCCCATCCAAATAATCTGTCTCCAGCGGGAGCGAGAGAGGGTGCTGGCAGCATAGCCCAGTAAGCTGGCATGTTAAAACCACCGCAGCTTTTTTACTGTTGTGGCTGCTGGGTGAGTAAATTTTGTCTGCGGTACCCCGCTAACAAACAGCAAAAACTCTGTTAAACTCTGTATTCTTTTTGAAGCTCTCTCAGATTTTACGTGGAGTCAGTCAACCATGTTGGGCAGCCAACTGTAGTAAGGAGGAGAGAGGGTTGCGTTTCGGCGCCCAGTTAGCTTATGCCCGAAATAAATACACAGAAACTCTTTTAATTAAATGACTGCCTGGCCCATTAGTTCTAGCCTCTTCTTGGCCAACTCTTACATTCAGCCCATTTCTAACAATCTGTATTTACCACGAAGATGTGGCTTACTGGCATGAGTCTAACTAGTGTCCATCTTGAGCCAGAGAAACATGGCGTCTGCCACACTGCCTTGTCTCTCCCAGCCTTCCTTTCTGTCTACTCCACCCACCTTAGGGCTGCCTTATCGAAAGGCCAAGGCAGTCTCTTTATTTAACCAATGAAAGCAATACACAAACAAAAGACCCTCCTACACAAGCCCTCTGCTGTTATAATGTTAGGTCCATTAGAAGAACGTCCCTTGTTCTTGCCAGTTTGGGGTCTGGGGATTTGTTTTTCATCACACCCTGGGCTAAGCTGGTAGCTTGAAGAGGAGATGGCATCCGAGACATCGGGTTCATAGAGGCAGCAGCCCTTGTTGTAGCAACAGTAACAGCAAGGGGCAGTGGAAGAGTTCTTGGGCCACACAGGCTGAGGCAGAAATGATGGGGGCAGAAGGAGAGGATGCAACAAGGAACAACAGAAAGGCAGAGGAGGCGGAGCACTGATGCTGAAGAAGAGGAGCCAGGGATGGAAAGGGGTGGGATCTACCTCCCTGGAGGTGTTTGAGGAGTCTGGAAGGGTCAAAGGTCTTTGCATTCTAGGTCTTGCAACTGTGACAATAATCTCTCTCAGGGGCTAAGGATCCCAAAACTGTAGACCCTAGACCATTCTAAAGAAGAAATGTAAAACTTGGGAGTGCTCCCAACTTCTGCTCCACTCTGCTGCTGGAAATCAGGGAGTGTAAAGGCTCAAATGTCCCACAGACATTGGGCATTAAATCCTCGAAGAATAAGTCTCCAGCAAAAGTGTTGGCAGCCAAGAGTCCCTGGATTATTAAGCATTAAAGAGAATTTAGTACTATTATTCTCTTTAATGGAAACAATATTAAACTTCCTTCTAACATTTCTATATATCCATACATTAGTTCTTCTCTCAACAGTCATAAGAAAGACACTGTTTGAAGTAGATGGCAATTAACGCCAGAACCTCTAATGGTCAATATGAAGAGAATAAGAGACTTGGATGCCCCCAAGCCCACAGAATGGGTCATCTAAAGCATGAATCTATCCATTCCAAGTTTCAGGAACTATCAGGGAAGAAGGGAAGGAACAATTGTAAAAGTCAGGAGTGGTGGATGTTTGTCAGGAAATTCCATTTGCTGGACATGACAGAAATGCTGCCCACATGAATTCCATGGCAGCTGTGCCCACATGCACAACACGTACACAAGATCAAGCCAGGAAAAAGCTTAGCATGGATTAGGAAGCAGTTCATGAATTTACAAGCCTAGTTGAGGAGCTCTTAGCAAGTGATGGTTATTGGGGAAGAACCCAGCTTTTTAAGGGATTTGGTTCCTGAGAAGTGCCCCATGCGCCAATAGACATTCTTAAAGCCATGCACATACAAGCACCATTACATGGTCTTAGGAGGATGTTAAAAAGTACATATAATTGGGAGGGAAATATGGCAGGAGGGGAAGATCAGAAATTTTATGGTGGGATTGATCAGAGCAAATTCTATACACGTATGAAATTATTAAATGATAAAAGTGGCTAAAGGCCCTTGATACCAAGCCTAATGATGTGTTTTCAATCACATTCCAAGTGGAATCAGGAAAGAAGAAGCTACAACGAGTTCTTCCAGCCACCACACACAGGCCATACCATCTATCTGCACACAGACATGCACAGAGAAATAAATAAGTGTAATTTCAAATTTTTAAAAAAATATTGAACAATACACTAATTTAGTAATATATTCTTGTGTTTGTGGACATGATTATTTCACAGGAAAGCTTATGCTTGGAGAATTTAACAGATTGCAAATTCTTTCATTTTTGACATGTGGCTAAAACTATGTTAAATGGGTCTGCTTTGCATAAATACATGAGGAAAGAAACACCCAGGCTAAGTATATTTTTTTTTTACAGAATAACATGGTATACGAATCTCCTGCATCATTTTAACCATATAGCATCTGTATCATGATGATATTATTTGATTTAGACATGTAAGATGTCATTATTTTTTTCACTTTCAGAGTATTTCTCTGTTAAAGAAAATCTTTACATTAAATATCAAGTGCAACATCTTGTGCATTGCCTCTGATGCAGTTAATATTCCATGTTAGCTTATTATAAGGAGATAAGTCAGGAAACATTTGCAAAAGTCACCGGCAATAGATCCAGCCAGTGATGTGTGTTAACACTTCTTTATCTGGGCATACCCTCTGCTTGCTATATTCAGCTTCATTTTTGTAGACAGTCTGATTGAAAAGTCTTTTTTTTTCTTTTTTTTTAAATTTATTTATTTATTTTTTCCATACATTGTTTTGTTTTATTTTTTCCATTCAAGAACATAATTAAAGAAATAAATTTTTTTCCTTTCTTCCCCTTCTCCCGGTCCCCTCCCACTACCCCCACACCCCTCCTCCCTCCCCCTTCTTCCTTGAAAGAGGGCATAGTGCCCTGCCCTGTTGGAAGTCCAAGGCCCACCTCCATCCCTCCTGGCCTAGGAAGGAGTGCATTCAAAAAGACTCAGTTCTCCAAAAGTTAATACATGCAGAAGAGATAGGTCCTGGTGTCATTGTTTGTGGGTTCTCCATCTGCCAACTTTCGCCGCCACATTCAGAGAGTCTGGTTTGATCATATGCTCATTCAGTCCCAGTCCAGGTGGATTGGTGTGCTCCCATTAGTTCAGGCACACTGTCTCAGTAGGTGGACCAACCCCTCACGGTCCTAACTTC